>QXTE01000018.1:6936925-7112382 GCA_003942145.1 Platysternon megacephalum | reverse complement strand
ACACACACACACACACACACAGTATACATTTTAAACAAACAATTTAATACTGGTACACAGTGATGATGATTGTGAACCTTGGTTGAGGTGGAGGAGTCAGAGGGTGGGATATTTCCCAGGGAATGCCTTACTGCTAAATGAACTAGCAATTGACTGAACCCTCAAGGGTTAACTCTCACAACACTCTACAAGGCAGCAGGAAAGGAGGGAGGGCAGACAGAGACACACACCCTGTGTGTGAGAGAAAAAATACGCATTTCCCCTTTAAGTAGCTGACCCCAGGCTTAAGTTAATTAAATCAGCTTGCTGAGACCTGAGACGGCAGCTACTGCCTAGAAGCTTCCTCCCGCCTGCTCTATGGAAGTGTCCCCCCCTGCTCTATGGAAGATGGGGTAAGCAGGGGGGAGGAGCAGGGGGGAAGGGGAGACACCCTGACAGCCTCCCGTACAGCAAGCAGGAGTCTCTGGGAGCAGCTTCAAGACAGAGGGCAGGAGCAGCACAGGGAACTTAGGGGAGTGGGGCGCTGATAGGGGGAGCTGATAGGGGGGCTGCTGGTCCACCGTTATTACAAGCCCCCACCAGCTAGCTGCAATGGGATGCTCTTCCTGCAAGCAGTGGACAAAACAGGCGGCTGCCAAAGGATGTTAGAAGGGAGCATGCACAACTTTAAACGAGCATGTTCCCTAATTGATCAGCAACTTAACATCGAAACAACGTTAACCTGGACGACTTTAAGTGAGGAGTTCCTGTACTTAAAAGATTCATGCAATATGACTCGTGGCTTCTGAAACTTCTTTAGAGATGGGCCAGAGTCAGAATACGAGGATACCTGTAGATATTCTCCAAATATTCAGAGGTAACCCCGGAGGTTCAGATTTAGTGTTCAGTGCACAAACTCATTACCTTAAAATAATAAGAATAATATTGTTCTCAGCATTCAGGTATGACTGTTCTTGGATGCTGAAGGGCAATATCAAGCTTAGTAGGTGAGATAAAAATTAAATTTTGTTTCCCGAACTTGCCCAGCTTTATCTGATACAGTCATATCTTCACCTCAAGTATGGAACATACCGATCATGTGGCAAAGAGTACAGGAGGCTCAGCATTGCTACACCCACACAGCTTTTACAGATAGACCCACATTTTCAAAATTGGATGCTGAACTTTAGGCCCCCAATCCTGAAAAGTCTGGCCTGAACACACATGCTTTTCAGTCAGCACTGGCCAGCAGCAGCCAGATCTGTTGCAGTGGAGACCGAAAGAGATGGGAACCTCCAAAGATGTTGGCTGCATAGAACGCCCACTGTCAGTCTTTCTAACCTTCTCTAACTAGGTAAAAGAATGTTTGGGATGAGTGATCAAAGTAACTGGAGAAAGCTACATTCCCCTGTAAATAATATATTCTTTCTACAACGGACACTGCATATAGTCCTGCAGTGGAGAACACCTTAGCAATACTGGGTGTGATTTTCTATTGCATTGCATCCTTTACATCGGTGCAAAGTGGGTACATAACTACTATGGTAGAGTTTTGCACTCACTTTACACTGGTGCAAATGATGACACAAGGCAGTAAAGAATATTGTATCAGCTGTGCTGCACTGGGTGCATTACAGTGTTGAGTGTCTCTGAACTTGTACATCTTGTTGAGTGGACCTCTGTGCTGCTTCATGATCAGGGATATGAAGAGCTTTCTCAAATGGTCCTACACTATGTAAAGCCATAAATAAAGCCAGATCAAAGGCATATGGAGTAAGTAGGGGAGATTAGAGCTCTTTGTAATTTTTCCAACAGAATGGTTATCTGTTGGAAAACGCTGATTGGATTAAATCAAAACATTTTGCAGGAACTTGAAATTTTCAACAGAAAATTATCAAAATGATTGATTTTGACTACAACATAATATAATTGAGTTGATAAAGTGGAAATGAAACATTTTGGCCTTATTCAAATGAAACATTTTTGGTAAGGTCAAAACAAAATGATATTTTGATATTTTTAAATGAAATTTTGAATTTTTGTTCTGATTTAGATGTTTGTTTTTTGGAAATTTTGGAATTTCCTATGGAATGAGAATTCCAGGTTCCAATCCACCCTAGGGTCAGTGGATGTTGTTTTATTTCCCATTCTTATTCATTTTCCATATACTGTGAGGAGAATCAGATACCTTCATATACAACACCTTACCTTTGCACTATAAAATTACCAGCATCCACAAAAAGCAGAAAAGACAGATGGCCATTAAAAACATTATAAATAAAATATATGATTAAAACTCCCCAGTCTAGATTCTTAGTGTGTTTTCTGGAGAGAGCATTTTATTTTTTTCCAAACGTCCTCAGGTACAAAGATTTATTAAGTATCAGAGGGGTAGCCGTGTTAGTCTGGATCTGTAAAAGCAGCAAAGAATCCTGTGGCACCTTATAGACTAACAGACGTTTTGCAGCATGAGCTTTCGTGGGTGAATACCCACTTCTGCATCCGAAGAAGTGGGTATTCACCCACGAAAGCTCATGCTGCAAAACGTCTGTTAGTCTATAAGGTGCCACAGGATTCTTTGCTGCTTTTAAAGATTTATTAGAAAACTTCCATTTCACCTCTAATCTGAAATTACTTCTGGAAAAGAATGATTTATTTGGTTTAATTGTGGCAGCCTGAAGGATTTAGTGGAAAACAAAACAAACCCTTCCATAAATAATTGTACCATGCTCTCCCCAGCCTGCCTCCAATTGTAATATTTGAAATTAACTCCTTTTTACAGGTGAGACAGAAGGGTTATATGGCTAGATCATGGAGTTGCCAAAAGCCCTGAATGAAGGGATGCTGCTGCTCCAGAAAAAGGCCAGGCACTGAACTGTAACTTAGAGAGAATCCTATATATGGTGCAGTTTATTTCCCACCGTACACTGGCTCAGCTCTGCTGTGTTGGCATATGGAGGGTGGACCATGGGTGAGGGAACCTTCTGCCCATTGCCTTCTCCCTTGTGCAGGAGTGGGATTAGCAGCTTTATGGCAGCTGGCCTCTCTGCTACACACAGTCTGGTGACACGGGTAGCCTGCACAAGGTTACGCCTGCTTACTGTCCTGCACATAAGGTAGATCATGTTCAAACACATGGTGCTGCATCTCTGCTGCCCCTCCTTGCTTCCCCACCTATTTTTGGTATCCTCTTTATGTCCCCTTTAAAATACAAGTAAGAGTTACACTCCTGTTCTCCTCCTGCCTGAAGTTTTTACTGTGCTTGCACCACCACTTTGGTTTAATCTTGTTTGGACTTCTGAATAGCCTTATTGATCTGAATGTCACTGGGAATTCTCCATCAGTTTATATAATTGAGGAGTCAGGTGATCAAGGGCCTTTCCACTGTAATTGCAGGAGGAGATGATTGAGTTGTAGAAAACTGAGGTTCAGATAATGAAGAATTGTAGAGCCCTTCTGTCCAGTCAGGTCATTACTAGGTTTGCAAAGAATTTGCTTTCATAGCAAGGTCACCTTAATATGAAAGTGTTCAGTGGAGTTAAGAGAATATAATCACTAGTCACGGGGCTCTGCTAACATTTCTGCCCGATTTTTACTGTGCAGCAAATATCTCTATAGTAGAAGCTAACAGAAGACAAGTTGGGTTTACCAGAAAAGTTATAAATCTAATGATAGCATGACTTCTAACATGAACTTCTGTAATTAAACCACCACATTTATAATTTATCTCCAGCACTTAGACAAAGACCACAGTGGCTGAATTTATTGAACACGACATCCACACTGCACACTTCTTTCAGCGGAAGTAGAGTATGTTTAAGTAGCAAAGTAGACGGTGAGGCTTGGCTTAGGCCAGGGGTCTCAAACTCAAATGACCACGAGGGCCACATGAGGACTAGTACATTGGGCCGAGGGCCGCATTTACTGACACCTCCCCCCCGCTGCCCTCGGCCCCGCCCCCACTCCACCCCTTCCATGAGGCCCCGCCCCTGCCCCGCCCCTTCCCTGCCCCCATTCCAACCCCTTCCCCAAAATCCCCACCCCAACTCTGCCCCCTCCCTGCCCCCAGGGGGCGCAAGAGGGGTGTGGGGTGTGGTGGGGGCTCAGGGCAGAGAGTTGGGGTGAGGGGTGCAGGGTGCTGGGGGCGCAGGGCAGGGGGGTGGGGTGCAGGAGGGGTGCAGCGGGGGGTTCAGGGCAGGGGGGCCCATTGGCCACAGTTCCCCATTCCCGGCCAATGGGAACTGCTGGGGTCGGTGCCTGAAGCAACAGCCACACACACCCCTGCGCCCCTCCGTCCCCAGGTTCCAGCCGATTCCCGGCGCGGGGGCAGGGCAGGCAGGCAGCCGCTCTAGGTAAATGTTGGGGGAGGGCGGGGGGGCCGTGAGGAGCTCGCAGGCCGCATGCAATAACCCTGCGGGCCGCATGTTTGAGACGCCTGGCTTAGGCAGACAGAGCATGGATATGCCTACATGAGGACATACCCTACACAGCTCTCCACTCACCCAAGCTGCACCTCACCGTCTGCACTGCTATTGTTAGCTGTGTCGTCTCCCAGCTGCTGCAGCCTTTCCTCACCATAGAAAAAATCTCTGGCACAGGGGAAAGGTTCTGCCAGCTCCCTGCGACTAGAGCAGGGGTGAGCAGACTTTTTGGCCCGAGGGCCACATCTGGGAACAGAAATTGTATGGTGGGCCATGAATGGTTGGGGGTTTGGGGCCAGAAATGAGGAGTTCAAGGTGTGGGAGGGGGCTCCAGGCTGGGGCAGGGGAGTGGGGTGTGAGGGTGGGGTGAGGGCTCTGGCTTGGGGTGCGGGCTCTGGGGTGGGGCTGGGGATGAGGGGTTTGGGGTGCAGGAGGGTGCTCCGGGCTGGGATCGAGGGGTTCGGAGGGTGGGGGAGGGGGATCAGGGCTGGGGCAGGGAGTTGGGGCATGGGGAGAGGCTCAAGGGTACAGGCTCCAGGTGGCGCCTATCTCAAGCAACTCCCGGAAGCAGCGGGATGTCCCTTCTCCGGCTCCTACGCAGAGGCGCGACCAGGTGGCTCTGCATGCTGCCCTGTCCGCAGGTACCGCCCCTGCAGCTCCCATTGGAGTGCCGGAGGGGGGCCATACTGCAGCTTCCGGGGGCCATGTGGAGTGCCCCCCGACCCTGCTCCCCGGCTGAAGTGCCGGAGGGGGGCCATGCTGCGGCTTCCGGGAACTGCGTGGAGCGGCCCTCAACCCTGCTCCCCGGCTGGAGCACCAGAGCGGGGCAAGCCCCAGATCCCACTCCCCAGCGGGAGCTCGAGGGACAGCTTAACACGGCTGGCGGGCCGGATCTGGCCAGCGGGCCGTAGTTTGCCCAGTGCCCACCCACTAGAGCCTTTCCTTGCCAGAGAGAAAACTGCTGGAGCCTTCCCCACCTCAGGAAAAGATTCCAGCAGCTCCTCACCGCTGGTGCCTTCCTGCTGCAGGTAAGGACTCCCATTGCTAGACCCTTTCTCCACCAGAGGGAAAGACTCTGGCATCGGGGAAAGGCTCCAGCAGCGGGCAAAGACTCCAGCAACTCCTCCCTGCCAGAGTCTTTCACTGATACGTGTAGTTACACCCTGCAGTGTGGATGCAACCTGCTTTTCGCTGCAGCATATAGCTACGCATACGCTACATGCTGCCAAAAGTGGCGTAGGTGTAGCCTATGTGGGAAGTTTTGATTCAGTGTAGCTGGATCTGTGTAGTCCTTAAAAAAAATAAAAAATAAAAACAAAATAGAGAGAGAGAGCGAGAGTAAAGAGAAGCTCATTTCCTTTCACTCTGACACAGTAAAGAGAGATGATAATGAGTGAGAGCCGGAAAGGGCACGTTCGAGTTAGATTGGGTTTTGTCAACAGACTCTCTATGCTCTTTTTCACAAGACATGCTGCCAGTATAGCAATTTACATGTTATAATGAATATTATTTTGAAGAGGAAGAAATCCATGGCTGCTTGAGGGTTGGGGAATAGAAAATGCCTGGGGGAAAAGTAAGTTAATAATGAAAAACCTTAAATCAAAGGTACATTAGAGTCTTTACAAGACAGTCTGTTGCCTTGGGCCAAAGTTAGTGGAAGTGAATCCGGGGCCCAAGGGGTAAAAATTGCTGATTGAAAAGGAAACATGGGGATGGTTGAAATTGGTCTTAGACGTGGGCAGGCTCATGATGAAGGAGTATATAGAATAATAATATGCAATATCTAGTCCAGGGGTAGGCAACCTCTGGCATGCGTGCCAAAGGCGGCACGCGAGCTGATTTTCAGTGGCGCTCACACTGCCTGGGTCCTGGCCACCGGTCCGGGGGGCTCTGCCTTTTAATTTAATTTTAAATTAAGCTTCTTAAACATTTTAAAAACCTTATTTACTTTACATACAACAATAGTTTAGTTATATATTATAGACAGAGACCTTCTAAAAACATTAAAATGTATGACTGGCACACGAAACCTTAAATTAGAGTGACTAAATGAAGACTCGGCACAGCACTTCTGAAAGGTTGCCAACCCCTGGTCTAGATGTTGTAGTGTGATCAGTTTAGGGCCCGATCATACAAGGTGCTGAATGGGCACTCAGCAGCTCCCATGATAGGGTCCTTAATGAGGCAACTGATGGAATTAAATGAACCATGTGGAGATTTACTTAAAGGTGCTGGGGTGGGTGAAAAGGCTGTCCAACTTCAATCATTTTTGCCCACAAATGATTGCGCCCACAATTAATTGCACCCACAAAACTCTGGTTCCAAAAAAAGAAAGAAGCCCAAGTTCTTGTATGCGTCAGAACCAAATGCCAGGTGACTTTGAGGTGTTCCCATAGCAAATCAATCCCTGCTTAGCTGTTTCAAGGATGTTGTCCTAAATGTGGGACTTAATGCCGTGAGTTAAGCACCCAAGTTTGAAAATTGGGAAGTAAATTTATAAAAGAAAGTTTTCAATATCTAAATAATCCACTTTTATGAAGGGAAGGAAAATAGCTATAAATGAAGACAGAGGTCATATTTCCCAAACAATTATTGCCTTGAAGATTGCAGACTGAAGCTGTCATTTTACTAAGAACTGTACTAAAATGGTTTCAGTGAGAAATCCGAAGAGGATGCAAATTAATGAATGATGGCCAACCATTATCTCTTTGACATTAATGAGAGTCATGGGTAAATAATCTTGAATCAAATTACCATCAGTCTTTGAAATGCCCGTGAGCAGGGTCTTAAGCTTGTATTATATCCAGCAAACATTTTCATTTTTGTGAGCATGGATTGAATACTCATGGCAAAAAACTGGGGTGATGTCATGGGAGGAAAAACAGGCCTTTACTCATTGTCCATGAATGGTGGTACAGTGGAACCCTGATTTTTGTGAATGATCATACTGCAACTCGTGCAGTTTTGATGTGCAGCTACTGTAATTTTGAAATGTTCAGTTTTATGGACTCCTCAATTAGTTTGTAAAATAGGGGGTACGGGCTTTCCATCACCAATTCACACTAGAGGGATGGGAATAGGAGGATGAGGGAAAGGAAAGAGAGGAGTTTCTTTGGAAAACTATGAAGAATAGCTGTCTCCTTATTCAGCTTTCTGAACAGCAGTTTTTTTAAACTGTAAAGGAAATATTATGGGCTGTTCATTTAACCGGACACTTGTAGTGGGGGAGGGGCCATATGTTTTCATGGCTATGAATTCTTTTTCATTATCGATAATAAGTAGTGTTGGGAGTTCCTTTCCCAGTTGTGCTTTGAAAATATTACCCTTGCAGTCTCAGTCCACTTCCAGGTGAACATCACAAAAGGCCCCCAACACAGCTGTCCTCGCTGGCAGTCTCATCAGAAAGGGCTGAATGAGTCATAGAGCCTGTGACCTGCTCTTGTGGTCTCTCCAGCTCATAGGACTGAGGGACTTGGGGGGCTTATGCTGCCACTGCTTGTGTTTTACCTGCTGTTTGGATAAACAGAGAACTAGGAGCCCGGGGTCTGGCAATATGGCACTTTTCAGCAGCACAGTAATTCACAGTAAAAAAAACCCCCAAAAACAGAGTGAAACTGTCACTCTTGATGCAGATCTTATTGAACTCCCTGGCGTTATCTATTCGGGATCCATCTGCAGGTTTAAAAATCAATTGGTATTTCTCCTTTTCTATGCAGAGCTCTTTGTGGGATGGTTCAACAATCAAAAGGAGAGGTCATACGACTCTTCCATTTAATACACAAGCCACTATATATGTGTTAGGGTGGATGGGGGAGACCACAGAACTATTCTGCAAATAGCATTAAATGCAGCACTGGCCACACTTCAGCTCAGAGATTGCACAGTGACAATGATGTACCGGAGGGTCTTGGGTAAAATGCGGAGATATGTAACAATAAGCTTTTTGCTCAAAGAACAAAAATGAGATATTTGCTTATATAGCCAACATCCGTCTCAAATGCTGATATTTATAAATTATTTGTTTGGTTGTGGCTGCCCAAGAAGAGAGCCATTGTAGGAGCCATTTGGCTGAGAGAATGGGAATGCAAAGCTGAGCATTTCTGACACTTAAACTGGGAAAGAGACAATCTGTCACCCTTGCTGAAGCTCTTTGGACTAAGTTGTCAAACAGCGAAGAAGAAGAAGAAGAAGAGATAATAGTGATTGGCAGGAGATAGGATCAGCCCTGAAATGATCACAGATGGAATGGACTGGTTGGGGAGCAGGAGATAGAACAGCTGGGAGAAGAATGCTAGGCCGGGAACAGCAGGTGAGTTTTAGGGAGAGGAGAGGGAGAAGCTGGTGAGGCTGAGAAGAATTGGGAATGGTAGAGGGTGCATTAGTGAAATCCAAAGTGCAGGCCATTCAGGAGCCATATGATAGCTCTGATGCATATTGGGCTGGAAGAACGTTCCTCTCTTAGTAGAGAACTTTATTGCCAAGCATGTTTTTCACCTGTGTAATGTTGCATCATCTTTGCACTGATACTTGCAATGAGCATCGATATGCTGGGAGCAAACACAGATTTACACTTCTCTCTTTTTACCTCTTTGTTGACATACCCTCCCTTGCTTGCTGTTTTTCTCAGCACAGATTTATCTGTTTGGTCTCTTGAGGTGTAAAAACAACACATTGAGGTAGACTAGCCAACATTTCCCTCACACTGACTTTAATTGACTGAGCAATCAATAATACTGCGACCTGTGTGCAGTGGTCCACAGAGCAATCAGAACCAGTATAAATGTGCACTGTGTCCTTTGGGAATCAAACATATTTTTTTGTGGCAGTTCATCAATGGGTGTTTAATTTTTTTAAGCTTATTTCAGATGCAGGGAACTAAAGCAAAGTTATTCCTGATCAGCTGAAAACAAAGAGGAAAATGTGCACCATTTAAAATCACCGCTCACTGAATTATTCTGCATTATTTCATTCACCAGTTGAGGGCCAGCTCCTGCTATCATTGAAACCAATGAGAGACAGGGAGTCCCCTTGATTTGAGTGGAAGCAGGTTCAGGCCTGCAGTTACATTCCGGGTGAAATCCTGACCCCAGTTAAGCTGATGGGAGTTTTGCCATTGACTTCAGTGACCTCAGGATTTCATCCTCTATGTCAAAAAAGGTACCAGTCCTGCTCCTGTTGAAATCAGTGGAAAACACCCATTTACTTTTCAGCATAAGCAGAGACAGACCCAAGATGTCCAGGATGCTACTCAGAGAATTGCTAAAACTAGACTTGTAGATTGCCAATTCTAATGGGAATGACATAAAATGATGTAAAACAAGTTACTACCATTCCAAACACTTTTGACAGCTGGCTTTCACAGTCATATTCTTCTGCAGAACACTGAAACACAAGACAATGCAAGGTTCATAAAATTATAAGCTACTCTATATGTTCCCTCCGGATCAGGGTTAAAGCATATTTGCCTGGCAATAGATGGGTAATGGGAAGTTTGCAGTGTTGCTGTCTGCCCTGTTATGCGGATAAACATCCTTAAGGACTGTCAAGCCAGCACCTATAACTGGCACTAAATATTTACTGTGACAGGTATGGCAACTTTCTGCCATATACTTGGGAGACCTTACTGAATTAAGTTTAAGTATCTTTGGGATCCATTGTATTAACTGAATGGTTTATGTATGATTGTATTCTACTTCATGAGGGAGGGGTGCCCCAGGTTCTTCAGGAACTAAAAACAGTGGGTGGTGATTAGGACAAATCACCCAGATTGTAATACCCACACAGAGATACCTGGGAAAGCTCACACATGCTAGTTCAAACTGGTTTCTCCAGAGACCAACAGACAAAGAAAGGATTTTTGGATTCATTAGCCTGAGTTTAAACTGATTCGGGGACTTCTTTCTGATCCAGGAAATGGACAAGACCTGTGGTCCACCTTCAGGGAAGGTTGGACTAACTGAGGCCCCATAAAACCGATGGGTGACCTCTGGTAAGCTGTTAGCATGCATATGGGAATGTTTATTGGTTTTGTATATGTTTTCTCTGTATTTGCTTTCGCCTGAAGAATATATGTACTTGCTTAGAAAGAGCTGTGTGGTAACTTGTAACTGCCGGCAATTGTACTGTTCATAGTCCTGGGAGAGAGAACAAAGCACAGGCTTTAGGCACACTGGCTTTCTGGGGATATCGCAGTAGAAGACAGGACGCTGTGCAGCCTTAAAAGCCCTGGTCAGGAGCGAGTAAGACTCACTGCCCAGAAAAGGTGACAGCTGTGAGCTGGAAACCTTTTGGTGCGTGCCCTCAAGGGACGATGGATGGGGAATACAGGGGAAGTTACCCTGAAACTGTGACATTTATTATCGTTTAAAAAAATTACTTAGTATTGGCACATATCCTTTATTCGGTGCATTTATATGATAGTAAGATGTTCCTGAAGATTATTTGGTAATTATTAGAGTGGATGGGAATTTTCCATCTAAATGCTTTTTCAATGAAAAATGCAGTTTCCCACAAAATCAGAATTTTCATGGGGAATTTGAGTTTTGCCATTCCTCCCACCCCCCTATTTTCCACTAGGAAAATCAAACTGAAATGTTTGGGGTTGGATCGACCCAAATTGAAATATTTCAATTTGTGAAACGAATCAAAACATTTAGTTTGGGTCAATTTGACATTACTCTGTGTCCAGCTGAGCTGCCATGGTGCCTCTTGGGAATAGTAGTTCAAGTGCCTCATGCCCCCATTCTCCTGTATGAGCGGTGTCCCTGGCCGGAGTACATTTCCATGATGCACAGCAGTCTGTCCTCTGGTTGAACCACCACAGTGCATCATGGGAGACGTAGTCTCTCCAGGGAGCCCAGTCCATAAAGGAGAATGGGGGTATGAGATACCTGAACTACAACTCCCATGAGACACTGTGACAGCGCTGACAGACACAGTTCAGTGTCAAAAAGAAACATTTTGATCCAATAGTGCTGTAATGTTTCATTTCTATCAAAACAAAACATTTTGACATTTCCAAATCAAAAATTTTCAGAACTTTCCATTCTACCAATTTAAAAAAAAGGATATTTTGACACTTCATCCCGATTTGGGATGAAAACAAATGTGATAATATCAGAATTTCCCAAGGGATGGAAATTCCAATTTTTGACCACCTCTAGTAATTATTAAACTTATTTATTAGGCAACTAAGGATATAAAATTGGCAGCTTTTAGATCACTTATTTATACTTTAGAACCCAAAGCTGCATTGAAGCCAAGGAAACTATCTACTGGCAAACATAAGCTCAGAGCTTCAGTTTGAAACTGGAGAAAAGCCTGTTGAGAGTCTTTGGGTTAAGTTTAGAGGCGAGAGCAACAAGAGTGGTGTCGTGGTAGGTGTGTGCTATAGACCACCAGATCAGAAGGATGAGATAGACAAGGCTTTGGGTCAGCTTTTGTGGCCTGCATCATGCGGGAGGTCAGACTAGATGATCATAATGGTCCCTTCTGACCTTAAAGTCTATGAGTCTATAAGGGATGTAGGACTGCTACCCATGCCACAATGACAGAAATAATCGGATAGTGATTACATAGCACTTAACGTGGTCAACACTTGCAAATTTATTACATGGCTATTTATGACCTATCAAATATATTGAAACCATCTGCGAGGCCTGAGGCTAGCTAGCAGGCAGTGATTTCCCAAGTAGAATTTGTTTCACAGAGAGTTGTGATTCACTCTGGATCAGTAGATGCAACACGAAATAATGAGGATTGCTGCTAGTTACCAGTCATATAGGGATTTCCGGTAAATGAATGTACTGCTGAATTGTAGGTAAGAAAGCTCAGGAAGTTTTAAAGGAAAAACAATATCAAACATCACCAAAACAACTCCCTCTGTGAATGGCTTTTCTGAAATGAAATGCATCGAAAGAAACTGATTCAGAGTAACTCATGTAAAGCGGGGAGTAGCCTTTGAATCTTCATAGAGTCAGATGTCGATGAAGAGAATTAATGACTTGCTAGACTGGATGTCAAGTCAGAACTCTGATAGCTGTCTACTTTCATGCCCCTCACAAAGAAAATTAAAAAATTCTTATTTCACCTGATTGTTCTTTCCTTCATCCCAGAGGAATTGGGGACTTAATAGAATTGCCATGTGCTGCCTAATAACTAAAAACTAGACGGTGCAGATGTTAAATGCAATCAGAGAGTGGAAATTAATTAAAAACAAAAACCCTTGCATGCTCAAATAACTCTGAGAAATGAGTACTGTACCCTTTAGCACTTGTAGAACATAAATCATCAGCGGGGGGAAAATAGCAGGCTAACCCATCATGAGAAATGTGTTTTAAAAACAACAAACAGAAGCTGAAGCAAACATCCACAAAACCTGTGACCTCTGGATGATAGAGAAGGTTGAAAAGTTTTGACTTTCTGTACAGGTTGCTCTTTGAGCCAGATTCACTGGTTTTCTTCAGAAATGGAGACGCTTCTTGGTTAAGTCACTACAGAACTTGCACCTGGAAATGAATCATAGAATTATACATTGCAATCAGTCAATAAAATAAATAAATAATGAATATACCCTAGATTTCTTTCTGCATTAATACTTCTCTAGTCCTTCCCTCTCCTGAATGACCTGTTTCGTGTTGTTTGTTCCCTAGTTTGGTGATTTTGCATTTTTCCAGCTGAATCTCATTTTTGTTGTTTTCTGCTATTCAGTCTAACCTGTTGTGCACAGTGTTATTTCTTTGTCCTTAGACTGAGTGGCAGAAGAGCAATGCACTTTTCATCCTTAGATCTTAAAGCTCTTTACAAGGAAGATCCAGGGTCATTATCCCCATTTTACAGATGGGGAAACAAAGGCACAAGTTGGGGCAGTGACTTCCCAATATCATCCTGAAGAACTGAAATTTCCGGAGTCTCAGTCCAGTGCTGTTACTGCTGGAACACACTGTCATGGTTCTGGGGTTAACTGCACCTCTGACCTCTACAGATCTGCTCAAGGACACCCTGTAGAGTCTCAGACTCCAGCCATCACCTCTCTGTGAGCAAGGACATGTGTCTCAGCCTGCAGATGAAGGATTTAAGTTTCAGTCCCCATGCAATCCACTATACTGATCCCAGAAGGTCTGTCCCTGTCTCAGGAAAAATGACAGGGTTACCTGTGACCAGGCAGCTTTCATAAAGCACAACACATTTATTTTAGGGCAAAAGCATTGGACATTTAAGAGAATAAACAGTCTCCATGCATGCAAAGCTTACCAGGTGTCTCCCATTTTCCACATGGAGGCCCTGGCAGATTCAAGTCTTCAGACCCTTCCAGCAGTGTTTTGCCCTATTGGTTACACTCTCATGTCAATTGTTGGATCAAAAAGAGGGTTCAGTCAGCCAGTTCAGGCTGACCCTTATATTACCGGCTATCTCCTTGAACCCGGTCTGAATTCAATGCAATTCATTCACTCCAGGGGTTCTTTACTTGCCCCAGGATCTGCATAATTACCCCCCACTGATTTTAGTTCTTGGCGGAAGCTCTGTGACCCTCCCCCATAGACCTAGAATACCATCCTTAGCTCACAATGATGCATATAACATTTATAGATACAAAAGCGTGTGACTAATCACTGAGCCTGTAGCATCTGGCCCATCTCAATATAATAGTCTTTGGAAGTGTCCATGTTTCTAAGGTCTCGCATCTATCTCACACACAGTCACCCAATATTAAAATCCCCAGATACTTAACTACCACCTTCTCTTCATGTGTAGTTCTATTTGTGTTTTCTGGGTTTGCGAGTAAACTACATACGTCGGACTGGAGGGTGACAGCTGTACAAAGTGATGCCAAGTAATATACATGGGAGTGGGAATATACTAAAATCCTTAGTGGAAACCAGTAGAACTTGAACAGACCTGTCGCTTGCTACAGTATGGCCAGCCCCTGCACAGGACTGCTTGGAACTAGTGTGCCCCCGCTGGTTGCTTCTCCAGAAGGATTGGGTAAGAGGCTTCACCCTTCTGGAGCAGTGTCAAGCTGTGCTGCTCTCTGGTCACAGTCTGGCCTTTATTCTTCTATACTATTATTATGACTATGTTTATTATGGTTGTGCCTGGGGACTAGCCAAAATTGGGGCTACGCTGTGGTAGGCACTGTACAAACCCAGAGTAGTAGACCTGAGCAAATAATGGAATTTTCAGGTTGAGCACCGAACTAAAAACTCTGAAAAAAGAATCTGGTTCAAATTGAATCAAATTGAAATTTTTTGCTGAAACACATACATTTGTTTTGAATCAACTGAAACATTTTGGGTTGATTTGAATGAAATTTTTTTAAAAAAATGTATTTGGTGTCAATTAAAATATTTTGATTTACTCGAAATAATTTGTGTTTTGGTTTTGATTTGTCAGCGTTTGGCTGTTTTACCATTTTTTGTTTGCTTTTTAATCTGGCTAAATTTGAAGTCAACGTCAACATTTTGAAAGTTTCAAAACACAACATTTTGAAACAAAAAAGTCAAAACAAAACAAAACATTTTGAAATGTTTGAAATAAAATGTTTTGTCTTCTTTGAAATTTTGTTCCTGTTTTTTTGCAGAGCGTTTTGGGGCATGGAAAGATGCATTTTGTTCATTTGTTGAAAATTATTTGCCGTGCTCTAATAAACAGTCCCTGCCCCCAAAGGGCCTGTAGTCTAAATCAGTCATTTTCAGCCGGTGGACCGCAGACCTCGGGGAGTCTGCAGACTATGCCTAAGATTTCCAAAGGGGTCTGGCACTTCAATTTGAAATTTTTTAGTGGTCCGCACATGAAAAAAGGTTGAAAACCACTGGTCTAAATAAAGGAGTTCTCAAATTTTTCATAGTGTGGACAGTATCTTTGCTGAGTGATTGCTTCATGGGCACCTCCTGTCCCACTTGTGATCCAGCAGCATCAGTCGTCATTGCAACCACCATGATCACTTGGAAAAGTGATATAAGCGAAGTATTGATGTATTTTTAGCTTCTGGTAAGCACATTTAACAAAAACGGGGAACCAGAACCTTGTGATCCACAGGTTCAGAGACCACAGTTTGGGAACTGTGGTTCTGTACCCGTTAGCTAATAGAGTTGGCTTGACTATCCCCAAAAAGGAACCAGAGCCGTCTGACTTTTAAGTTAGGTGATGTGTCGAACAGTAACAGCGAGTCTGTTGGAGAGCAGAATCAAAGTGTGCTACAAAGAAAAAAATGTTTGAGGTGGAGTTACATACAAGTATACAAAGGAGGCACTTACTGAAGTAGTAGCTGCTTTTTGTACTTTGAGTACAACCTATTTATAGCTCCCCAAATATACTTACACTAGGAAGTGCTATTTATAGACATGAGTGAAAATAGGTAGGTTTGGGGTCAGAAGTTGATGTTTCAGACTTGGTTAAAAGTTCATTTTTCTGAACGCTGTGGAATAGCTTGAACTGAAGTTTATGTCGGGATTCTGACCAAGGCCCTGATCCAGCAAAGCACTTAAGCATGTGAGTACTCCCAGTGAAATCAATGAAACCTGCCATATGTTGGGATTAAGAAATCCTACATTGAAGTCAATATATGAATGTAGATTATTCATGTTTAAGTGCTTTCACATTGCGGCTTGTAAAGTTTTCTGATGTTAACGCCTGATATTTTCCTTTAAAAAACATTTTGTTAGTTTCCTACTATATTTTTAGTTCTGTTTTGCTTTTTTTTAAGCTGTCAAAAGATATTTTTTTTTAAATGAATGGATTCCACTGTAATATTTACTGCGCTTCAGCTTTCAGCCCAGCATATGAAAACAGATCTCACTCGAGCTGGCAGTGTCTAATGGGATTCATTGCTACTCCAAAGGCTTTATGTACTGAAACTTCCAGCTGTGCTTGATTTGAGCAGACTCGTCATCACTTTACATTATTGTGATTCCAGTGCAAGGAGTGAAGGTGGATACAAGGTAGCATCTATCTTTCACTTATGAATAAAGAGGCCATAGTTAATTCCTGTAGGAACTGAAAATATAGCTATTATGGGTCAGATCCAATGCCCACTGAAATTAACGGGAATCTTCCCTTTGACTTCAGTGGGTTTTGGATCAGGCCTTATATGGGTGACATATAAAAGGCGATTTAAAAACCAACCAAGCAAACATGGAATTATTCCGTAGTATAAGATAGCATATTTACAGTGAAATGATAAAGGCACAATAGACTTTGTCAAAGCAACAGTGGTGTATGCGTGAACTTTGATTTATTGTGATTTAGAAGCTGTCTTTGGGCTTTAAAATAATTATTAGAAAATAATTAAGTCACTGCAGCCTACCACTGTGAGCTATGATATCATCAGCTCTTCCTTGGATGGAAGATCCATTATTATTTTAACTGATTCCCTGCAGGGCACTAGTATTCCCATTAGTCAGATGGGGAACCGAGGCACAAGAAAGTAAGATACTTGCCCAGGGTTACTCAGGGAGTCTGTGGTGAAGGAGGGAATTGAATATCGATCTCCTGAATCCTAGGCTAGTGCCCAAACCACCTTGGGCTAGTTGACAATTTTCTGATGAAACTGTTTTATGGCAGAAAATTGAATTTTGAAATGAAAACGAAAATTTAATTTTTCAGCTGAAACTAAAATATCTTGAATCAGACATGCTGCCACGATACCTCATAGGAGTTGTTGTTTGGTGCCCTCGGTCCTCATTATCCTCTGTGGACTCGGCTCCCCAACTGGTTTTCATCTGCCATGATGCACTGGGGCCATGGAACTCACATGATATATCACCTCTCCTCCCCTGGGAGAATCATGGTGGATCATAGGAAATGTAGTCTGACCAGGGAGCCCAGTCTCTGGGAGAATGGGAGCATGAGGCACCTGAACTACAACTCCCATGAGGCACTGCAACAGTATTCTACAAATATTTTGATTTTTAGTTTTTTGATGAAGATGAAATTTTCTGCAGGGAAAAGAGCCCTATTTTCCAGCCAGCCACCTTTTCATCTGTTTAAGTATATACATTTTATTAACTTTGCAAAAGCAAAGGCCACAGAGGCACCAGCCATGCAATACGATCAATAAGTTCTGCAGGAGACAGTTATAATACAAATAAATATTTGTGCAGATAAGTGGCTCATTGCACATCCCCATGGGCAAAGGGGAGCAAAGTGGATAGAAACAGGGCAGTGAAAGCAGATGAGGGGATCTCACCTCTATGTAATGTTCCTACTTTTCCAGTAATCTTCAGAATCCTACTGTGTGCAGTTGGAAGTAGCATGTTGGTGAGGAGTGGCCATCCACCTTGGAATGCTCCCTCTGGGACCCATGTGGGTGAATACAGTATGGGTACTAGCAATATTGACTTCTGCTCCATGCCTCTCATTAGGGGAGTGGGCACTGGGCTCCTCTGGGGTTCCCTGAACCATCCCCCTTCAGGAGAATATTCATCAGAAAATCAGGGAGGGAGGGATAGCTCAGTGGTTTGAGCATTGGCCTGCTAAACCCAGGGTTGTGAGTTCAATCCTTGAGGGGGCCACTTAGGGATCTGGGGCAAAATTGGTCCTGCTAGTGAAGGCAGGGGGCTGGACTCAATGACCCTTCAGGGTCCCTTCCAGCTCTATGAGATAGGTATATCTCCTTTTATTATTATTATTATTAGTCCTCTGCCTTTCTTGTAGGTTTTATTACTGAAAGGTACATTATGGCCCTGGGTAAACTGAAAATGATCAGTCAACATCCTTGCAAACAATGCACAAGTAAGATAAACATAACTGATGACATGTTAAATAAGGAATGTGTTCGTATCCTAGCAGAGATCATAAAGAGCTGACTGACGTGAGATTACTGAACCTGTTAATAGCTGATTATCTCCCTGAAAGGTGTTTAATAAAACATCCTATGTTCTCTTTCCAAATGCTTGTTGAAAAGACAAACCTATTTAACAAAACAAAACAAACCCCAAATCCCTTAAAGTAGGAAGGCTTCCCAGCTGGCTGAGACTCTAGAATTGACGTGAACCAAAATGTCCTGCATTTTAAGCAGCCATGACCACTTCACCTGGGGAATTTGATGGTGAAACTTCAATGTTAAGAAAGCCCTGAAGTATGTCAAACTTGGATAACCATCAGTGCCCTCAATGCATTGGCAGAACATGGACACTCCAGGATAGGGAATGACTGAGCAGTATGGAGTTTAAAGTGGCTATGAAAGGCTTGAGGTGTGAATGTCAGATTTAAAACAAAAATAATATCAGACATCAAAAACTGAGCCAGGGTTGGGAAGAATGATGGATGATTTCTCTGGTTCTCACAGCATTTTTATTGATCTGTGGCTGTTTATAGCTGTAAAAGAGTTATAAATTAGAGGAATGCCATGAAAAGTAGTGGGGGGTGGAAATTGCCTGGAGGTGGTTTAAAAGGTATACATCATGATTTATCAGACAAGAAAGAAAATGGGTATTTAGGGCTTCATTTGGGAGATAAGAGTCTTCTATGAGAGAGATTCAACTTCCAAAGGCAGTTTTTTGGGCCAAACATGTTATTGGCTGTAGGCAAAAATCTCCTATTTAGATTGATGTGACTTCATGTAAAAGTGGAGAGACGTTATGGTGACGTGGGTGACCTCATTAAACGGTCATGCTTAGGTTATATGAATCTGCATGTAGCAGAGGAGTGTGCCTAGGTTCTCTTACCCTGCGACAAGGTCATGGTTTTATTACCCTGCTTGTATGACGGACAAAACTTATCTGCCTTACAAATGTGCTGACAGGCTTAATTCATTACTTTTTCTGAAAAGCACTCGGAGTCTGTTGTACCCCAGGGTTGGTGTGATGATTATAATTCTAGAAACATAGGAATAGCCATACTAGATCAGAACAGTCCACCCAGAACAGTCCAGCCCATTTCACACAGAGCTCAGTATCAGATGCTGCAGAGAGATTCAGAAAAACCTCAAATAAATATTTATGCAATAATTTGCCTAGGGGCAAATTACTTTTGGATTCCTAGTGGTTGTCTTATGCCTGAAAACTTGAGGGTCAATAATATCCCATATATATATATATATATATAGGATATTATCGACCCTCAAACCAGGAGATTTTTTTTTATCTATATCTCTATATATCCTGGTTACTATTACTGGAACATTAACAAACATCTCATTGATATAATAAAGAGAATTCCTTGCATGGAGAGGTTAATGCACCATGATACTATTTCACCCTCCTTCTTTTCTTCATTATTGCAGAAATCCGTGAAGCCTTTCGAGTGCTGGACAGGGACGGGAATGGCTTTATCTCCAAGCAGGAGCTGGGCATGGCTATGCGTTCTTTGGGATACATGCCTAGTGAGGTGGAATTGGCAATTATCATGCAGCGCCTTGATATGGATGGTAAGTTGTTGTTATTCTTTGAATTATAGTAGTGCTGGGTGCTGTACAAATACATAGTGAGAGGCAGTCGCTGCCTCAAAGAACTTACCATCTAAATAGACATGACAGACAAAGGGCTGGAGGGGAAACAGAGGCACAGAAAGGTGGAGTGGCTGGTCCAAGGTCGCACATGAGCTCAATAGCAGAGACAGAAATAGAACGCAGGACTCCCGACTTCCTGTCCTATGCCCTATCTGTTAGACCATGCTGCCTCACCTTATAAAATTCCCCAGATGAAACCTTTACAAACAGATTTTCACTTGCAGATAGGACTGTCCTATAATTTCCAAGCAAAGAGAGTGTTGATATTCTCAGTGGGCAACAGATGCACTTTGGAGTGTAGCTAATACATGCTGGTTTTAAATAAAATTTGCTCCTTGTTACAAATGTGTGAGCGAAGTGCAAACTTCAGGTGGAAGTGGCAAAATAGGTGCCTTTCAAAGTATCCCGCTAAGCCATTTCTTCCTTAGTTTTGTTTTCAGATACGTATTGTGAATACGGTGCTCATGAAAGGTGTCAGCTGATAACCCAGGAAACTGAAGTCCTTTATTCATTCACAGAGCAGGTACAACAGTGGTACAAGCTTCCCCACATGATCCCTTCTATATGACTCCATTCTGACCACCTCTAGGAATGAGAGGGTAGCTCAGTTTCCATAACCTATTCAAATACTTGGCTTCTCTGCTGTGCCAACTAGAGGTAGTCACGGTGGTGGTTTTGTGGATGCTTGTTCACTGAGAGTTAGACTGAAACCGCTAAACATGTTTGATTAAGTCACTAAACAGATATCAATTGTGAGGACTTGTTGGTTATTTCTGGGCTGCCTTTGAACCAGTGACCTTGCGTTGGAAGGCTTTGTTGCCCGTTATTTGTGTCTTGAATGCTCCACTCCTCTGAGCAATCCAGTCCTTTATAAGCCATGATGTAATTCTGCTGCATCATGCATAGCTTGCAAGTAGGGTGACCAGATGTCCCGATTTTATAGGGACAGTCCCTATTTTTGGGTCTTTCTCTTATATAGGCTCCTATTACCCCCCACCCCCATCCCGATTTTTCACACTTGCTGTCTGGTCACCCTACTTGCAAGTGAAAGTTGCTTTAGGTGGGGCTTTCTCATGCTGTGTCTGAAATGTGGAAGTTTTGATGGGCAAGGCTTTGAAAAGGATGGAACAAGGCCCTGTGGAGAGATCTCCTTCAAATAGTTACTAACATATAATAAAAGAAAAGGAACCCATTATTAAAGTGAATAGAGGAATAGGACATCAAGGCTTTTGGAACCATGGGGGGACTCTCTTAGCTGACGTACATCTGCAATTATACGAGCTCAGAATAAGGAGCCATCTTTAAAATGTCCTTAGAGTTATAGGTCAGAAAGGTAAATGCTTTTCTAACAGCTACAATGTGCATAGATGCTGGACTAATGAGCAGCTCTTCTCTCCTGTTTCTGCAAAGGCACATAACAGCGTTGAAAAATTATACGAGATGGTGCAAAGCCAAATGGAAAACATTATGGTGTATGCAGTACAAATAGATTAATCATGTCAGGCTGCAGAAAATTTGGTGGGTTTTTGGTTTTAGTGTTTGTTTTTTATTGTAAAATCTTTCTGGTCATCTCAAGAAGTTTTACAAATGAAGAGTATTATAAATCTGCAAATGTTAAGTTGAGAGTGTTGATATTCTCCGTGGGCAACAGATGCACTATGGAGTGTAGCTAATACATGCTGCTTTTAAATAAAATTTGCTCTTTGTTACAAATGTGTGAGCGAAGTGCAAACTTCAGATGTTTCCTAGGTTTAGTTCATATGCTGCTTTGGTTTAGAAATTGGGCTTAGAATCTAATGGGCACAGAATTTCTCACATGATTTTTGGTACTTTCTGTTTCCAGTTAGGACAGATACACCATGATCACAGGCTTTCTCATTCTCTTGTGATTAAAGAGGGGGGGAAAACTGCTATGGAATGTAAAAGAGCATGATAACCTTTCTATAGAATGTTCAAAGTATCCCATAGAATTCTATAGCAGGGATAGAAATCAATAGAAAATGGATTCCATAGGGTGGATTTTAAAAATGGTGGAAAGTATCTCATTCTTTTGAAAAAAAATTCTATAGGTTTTAAGAGTAGTTTCTATAGAGCACTATTGTGTTCATCCTATTAAATTCTACTGGATTCTTCCATAAGGGTGATTTTTCTTTAGGTTTTACAAAATGATGTGGTACAGATTCATACACTATTTTAGCTGAGCCCGAAGTTTTTAGTACAAAGAATGATTTGGATAATGATTCCATCTCCTGTTATTCTCTCATTCCTGATATCTGGAAGCTATGGAGATCTCTGGCATGCTGTCATTTCCACTTCTAGTACGGCTGGGACCTGTAAGTGCAGAGGTGGCATGAAAAGGTAAAAGAGGGGAATAAATTAAATTAACTTCTGAGACCTTTGACAAAGTTTCAATGTGGGTTTTGCATAAAGATTGGGAGGTGAGTCTTGTATCTGAGCCAATTCACCCATCCCGATCTAGCTTTTCTAGCTGTGTTGTTTATTATTAATTATTCATGTTTCTAAGGTGCCTATTTTCATAGTATTTTGACTGAAGGGTTTCTGGACTAGAAGACACATGCATGTGATGTAAAGAACATAAGAACGGCCCTACTGGGTCAGACCAAAGGTCCATCTAGCCCAATATCCTGTCTTCTGACAGTGGCCAATGCCAGGTGCCCCAGAGGGAATGAACACAACAGGTAATCATCAAGTGATCCATCCCCTATCGCTCATTCCCAGCTTCTGGCAAACACAGGATAGGGACACCATCCCTGCCCATCCTGGCTAACAGCCATTAATTTATCTAGTTCTTTTTTGAACCCTGTTATGGTCTTGGCCTTCACAATGTCCTCTGGCAAGGAGTTCCACAGGTTGTTCGTTGTGTGAAGAAATACTTCCTTTTATTTGTTTTAAACCTGCTGCCTATTAATTTCATTTGGTGACCCCTAGTTCTTGTGTTATGAGAAGTAGTAAATAACACTTCCTTATCTACTTTCTCTACACAATTCATGATTTTATAGACCTTAATCATATCTCCCCTTAGCCGTCTCTTTTCCAAGCTGAAAAGTCCGTTTTATTAATCTCTCCTCATATGGAAGCCATTCCATACCCCTAATCATTTTTGTTGCCCTTTTCTAATTCCAAAATATCTTTTTTGAGATGGGGCAACCACAGCTGTACACAGTATTCAAGATGTGGGCATACCATGGATTTATATAGAGACAACATGATATTTTCTGTCCTATTATCTATCCCTTGCTTAATTATTCCCAGCATTTTGTTCGCTTTTTTGACTGCTGCTGAACATTGAGTGGATGTTTTCAGAGAACTATCCACAATGACTATCCTTTGAGCAGGGGGTTGGACTAGATGACCTCCTGAGGTCCCTTCCAACCCTGATATTCTATGATTCTATGACTCCAAGATCTCTTTCTTGAGTGGTAACAGCTAATTTAGACCCCATCATTTTATATTTATAGTTGGGATTATGCTTTCCAATGTGCATAAAGGATAAGTGGACCCAGAGTTTAAAAAGACAAAAACAAAACAGAAAGATTAGTAGGGAAAATTCTTTAGGCAGTGCAGAAGCTGGGGGGGATATTATGAGAAGAATTTATTTAGGCTGCAAACTGAGCTAACACAATGCAGCTCAAGGTTTTCTTTTCTTTAATGGATTGCTCTTTTCCACAGCTTATCTTGAAACATGTAATGAGAACCTGAAGCCGTATAACTCGCTTCCCTTTCTTTCTCTTGCTGTCTGAATGCGGATGTTGGGTACTCTGGGCCTGATCCAAAGTCCAATGAAGTCAATGGAAATTCACTTCTCTGGGCTTTGACTCAGGCCCTGTACTTGCAGATATAGATCTACCCAGCCAAGTTTCTCTCTGTCGTATATTCCTGATGAGGGATGCAGCACTTTGTCAGAATAAAGCCAGAAAACTGAAGCTCTTGGCAGTGCTTTGCCTACATTTATCTCTGTTGGGATGCCAGTTTGCATGAGAAATCATTATGTACAGTGTGCAATCATAAGACCCCCACAGTACGTGAGCGCTACGGAAAAGACAATAAACCCTCTGTGCATTTGGGGTATATGACTGATAAAGATATAATGTGCACGTGGATATGTTAGCCAGATGTGTGCTTCCCCCCAGTAGGCTGATGACAGCGCCTGCTAATAGTAAGGTAATAAAATTTGCAGTGGTTTATGTGTAATCTGAACCAGTCTGTGCAGACCTAGTACAAACATAATGTTTTTATTGGACAATATTTTGGGAGTATCTTTGGATTGCAAGATGGCAGAGGAACTGTATCTGCCTTGCCTTATTTAGCTGACAAATTGATTATAATGACACAACCAGAATCAGTTGGCCTTTCCATTCCTGTATGAACCCCATTTTGTAAGGGGGTTGAGAGTGAGAACTCAGCTATTAAAAATCTGTTTCAGGTTGAAAATGAATAGAAGCCTTAGCCCGGGAGCAAGTTTGTCTTACCCAGATTGAATGAATTTGTGTTTATAAAGAAGAGCCACCAGCATGGGGGAGGGATAGCTCAGTGGTTTGAGCATTGGCCTGCTAAACCCAGGGTTATGAGTTCAATCCTTGAGGGGGCCACTTAGGGATCTGGGGCAAAATTGGTCCTGCTAGTGAAGGCAGGGGGCTGGACTCGATGACCCTTGGGGGTCCCTTCCAGCTCTATGAGATAGGTATATCTCCATATATTATTAATAATAATATGGACAGTTTTTGATGGCTTGGCACACTGATCCTAAACTAAAATAACAACAGCATGTTTCATCTACATAGTCGCCATTGTCCTGAAGGATCTCATAGTGCTTAACAGATAGGGTGACCAGGTGTCCTGATATTATCGTGACCATCCCCAAATTAGGGGCTTTCTCTTATATATGCAACTATACACCACCACCACCCCAAAAGGGAAGTGTCCTGATTTTTCACTCTTGCTATCTGGTCACCCTATTGACAGATTATACAGGAATCACTTCCTATCCCACTGAAAAGCAGCTACTTCTGGGGTTGTAAGGTGGCAGTTGTTTAACAATGTGAAGCGTAACCACATAACAGGTTAGAACAGAAATAAAGGAGAATTTTATATCCCATTGAAAAAGCAGGCAGAAGTTAGGTTAGGTAGAAAATGCTGGTAGAATTCTAAGTAGAAGTGGTAATTGTCCAAACTGGAATTTGACCAATACCTCAGTAAAAGTGCCATGCAGTCTTTAATGCCCATGAGTTTTCAGCAACACCATGTTTCCAGCAGCCCAGTGCCCAGTAACACCATGTTGGGGCATTAGTTCGTTATTGAGATAAAGAAAAGAGAGCCACCAAAAGAACTTGCATCAGTGGACTGAATTTTTCTCTGGAGTTTTCCCATCCAAGTGCCGACCAATGCTGACTCTTCCAGCTTGTATGATCTAATCCTAACCCCAGTTTAGAATCATCTGCAGTGGTGCATCGAAGCTTATATTGTATTGTACTCTCTCAGAAGGATTCTTAGGACAGTTGGAACCGAGAGAGAAATTTCTCAAATATCTGATTATCTCTCTTGAAATTGGCTTTCAGTTGTGAATCATTCAGTTTGGCCACAGTGTAATGATTTATTTTGAATTGCATTTTCTTTTATTGGAATTGATTATGTCCTGGGTGTTCTTGCCACTTGCTCTAGAGGGAAAAAAAAGCTTTTTATTTTCCTTTTGGTTCTTATGAGCATATTATCCCACAAAATGACTGCATTGTAGAAAAGTGCAAGCATCTAGTTAATTCATTAAAAAGATAATGACATAAAAACCTCATGGTGGAACTTTTTTCAAGTATAAAGAGTATAACAATGGAGGCTTGGATGCAACAGATGTGATGATGGCAAGACCAGGGATGGACATGAATAATTTGTCGGAGCAATGGACACAGTTGACAGGAGATGGGAACGTCTTTGGGATGAGATTAAGATAAAGGGATGGTGGTTGGTAAAGTAGAAAACTTGAACTGATTCACAAACCCATAATCTCAATGAAAGCAGTTTGAGCTGAAATGTTGGTGTCCTTTGGGCTTCTATAGGCTGATGATTCTGAATGAACATTATTTAGAATCGATTTGTATTCTATTGTAGTGAAACAAACTGGATTATGTGTATCTGTGCTGCGTTTGAGTGTCATAAACCCTGTAGTGCAGACAGAGATGTTCTTAACTCAAGGGGTAGAGACATGTGAGTTCAGAGCTATAAGATCTGAGTTCTGTCCTTGCTGGGATGACAAAGATTTAAGTTGTCATGGTGTGCCTATGGTGACAACCGTGAAGTTCTAAGTGGCCACACATTTATTATCATGGTGTGGTTAGTACTTTACTTTATGGTAGTTATATGCTGTAGTTCTGCCTGTTATGCTGTGGGCCCTGTTGTTTTATATGGCACAGGCAAAGTGAGCCTCACCAGGGAAAAGGGATATGGGCTAGAAGACAGGCCTGAGCTGGGAAGCGAGTGGGTTTGAATCCTGCTCTTCGTGCCGCGGCTGCAGTTCTGGGTCTAGCAAATGAAACAAGGTATCTGCAGATAGGAATGTGCACGCTTATAATGAAATCGGCACTAAGGAACCCACTTTCAACAGGCAGCTCCCCCGTAGCAACTGACCACGTTAAAGTGTCCCCAGGAGGCTTCCAGTACAATTTTTTGTTGTGCATGTTAGGTAAAGGCTACCCCTTTGCCTAACATGTGAAAGTGTGTTGGGCACCATCTGCCCCCTGACCTTAAAGGGGGTGTCTGAGATTATAGATATGTCAAGGGAGAGCAACATATTCGCTGTTCACATGAGGCTAAATTCTGCCTTCCCTTGGGTGGGCGTGCTGTGTGGGGGCAGACAGTGAGCCCTCTTCTCCCTCAATGCATCCAAGCAGGGGCCAGGCAGCACAGAAAGGGCTAGAGCAGCGGTTCTGAAACTGTGGGTCAGGACCCCAAAGTGGGTCAGGACCCCATTTTAATGGGGTCGCCAGGGCTAGCGTTGGATTTTCTGGGGCCTGGGGACAAAGCCTGAGTCCCACCGTCTGGGGCTGAAGCTGAAGCCTGAGCCCCACTGCCTGGGGCCAAAGCCCAAGGGCTTGAGCCCTAAGTGGCGGGGCTCAGGCTACAGGCCCCCCACCCGGGGTGGCGGGTCTTGGGCTTCGGTTTTGTTCCCCTCCCTACGCGGGACGGCAGGGTTCGGACGGGTTCAGGCTCCTTGTGGAACTCCTTACCTGAGGAGGTTGTGAAGGCTAGGACTATAACAATGTTTAAAAGGGGACTGGATAAATTCATGGTGGCTAAGTCCATAAATGGCTATTAGCCAGGATGGGTAAGAATGGTGTCCCTAGCCTCTGTTCGTCAGAGGATGGAGATGGATGGCAGGAGAGAGATCACTTGATCATTGCCTGTTAGGTTCACTCCCTCTGGGGCACCTGGCATTGGCCACTGTCGGTAGACAGATACTGGGCTAGATGGACCTTTGGTCTGACCCGGTACAGCTTTTCTTATGTTCTTAGGCTTTGGTCGCGCCCTCCTGGGGTCATGTAGTCATTTTTGTTGTCAGAAGGTCTCAGTGCAATGAAGTGTGAGAACCCCTGGGGTACAGGGTAGGGAGGGAGGATGGTTAAACATCAACTGATGGTGTTTCTCAGCCCCAGGTAGCCTGGGAACACCCCTGCAAGGACCTGTCCTTCTGTGCACCAGGTGGTAGCGTCTGGAAGCAGATGCTGGGGGTACGTGACCCTGCTAATGTCTGCATCAGCCATCAGGAACATTGGTGCATTTGCTTCCCCCCAGGCTAAATGAGCCATTTTCCCCGTACCAGCCTTATGCAGACAGAATGGCTAAAGGAACCGCCACAGAGCTGCTGCCACTCCACTGCCCTCCCTCCTATCATGATGTGGGTCAGGTAGAAAACAACACAATTTAGCATATTATGATACCAGCACATTCCCTGCCCTGTGCGTCTCCTCTCGTATCTTTGCGAAGGAGTTAAGCATCCAGTTGCCCTCTCCCGAGCACAGCCTGACTGAATGCAAAATACTTCCCCTGAATACCAAACTCCGCAGCTCTCACTGGAGGCAGGCACTGCAGGTCAGCGCAGTTATTGTATTTCTTAAAAGGGCCGCTGCTTATTTTTTTAATTTTTAAAGTCTCCTGACCGTTTTCAAAGGTATATTTCAGCCAAGGAGAAGGGTGGCTGCTGCAGAGGGAAATATTTTAGTCATTTTTTTTTACTGTTAAAAATAAAGCTAAGGGGAAAATAATATATTGGGAATATTTCAGGTCTCTAAGGAAACCTAATAAATTACCACAGTCATATTGCTTTACTCGCTATCGAAAGAGGCTGAGATACTACTCTAATGAAGGTGGTATAGGAAGCCAAGTAGAATAGGATAGAGTAGAGTGTGGAAAAACTGCTTCTCATTACTGTGTGTGTGTCAGGGGGAGACCAATGCTTTCATCCCTGTAAGGATGAGGTGCATCCTGTGCAGGGCAGGCAATGCTTATGCCCTGTTTTGAGGATACAAGCAGGTCTTAGATTGTGTGTTGGCTCTCTGCTTTGGGATGAATTTCACACTAAGACAGCAGAGGGCTGTTCAATACACTTGAATATTCACCAGATGCAGAATGGCCGTATATGAACACACTGGATGTCATTCCTCAGATCTGTGATATGTGCTCTGACACCATGGACCACGTTCTGCCAGACTTACACCCCAGGGCCCACTGATGCCGTTGCGGGAGAGCAACATATTCACTTTTCCATTGCCTGGGGTGCAATTGAGGTAATTTAGGCCTTGTGTTCCTACCTATATGCTGAACTGCATAACATTAACGTGAACGTTACAGATCATGGGTGTTTCATGTAACGTGTGCTGGGTAATAACATGAAGGACTCCATGCTTGTAACATTAAGCCAGCTCTTATTAAGAGAACTATTTACAGAGATGCTGTGATGGCAGCTAGTATTCTAGCCATGTGCACACAGACTGACTTCCTGGTGCCTTCTTCAAACTCTTCCCTTCTGCAACCTGTGCTCCTCCCTCCAAGTTCCGTGTATGTTGCTACAATGTTGAATACATACCTATCTTTCTGCAGTCTTGTTAGCAAGTTGGGATGCTCTCTCTTTATAGCCTTGGGATGTAAAGTATGTAAAAATGTATTTTCTGTGTGAAAAAAGGAATCGTTTGTACGATTTGCCAATTAGCAGGAAAACTAATAAAGATATTGAAAAACAGCATATTAACTATTGCATTTTCCTATGTAGTGAGCCCACCATTTAAACTAGCCTCTAGAAATAAAAAAGATGAATCTGTGACTCACTATGCTTGAATTTAACTGTTAGGGCTATATGCTCCACTGATATAAGTAGATAAAACTCCATTGAAATCAATGGAGCTATATACCCATAATGCAGAGAAGTTGGCCCCATTGTGTAAACTTCCCCCATAGTTAGGGATTCTTCTAGTGCTCCCTTTTCTGATCTTACTTTTGGGGTACAGTCAGGTTGAGCTGTTACAAGATTGAAATATGGTTGCCAACCCTCCCGGTTTCGCCAGGAGTCTCCCGGAATCGGACTCTATCTCCCAGAGGCTATTGAAGCCAAACTGGGAGATTTTAGGCCGCTAAAAGTCTGGTGGCGCAGTGGGGCTAAGACAGGATCCCTGCCTGCCCTGGCCCCGTGCTGCTCCCGGAAGCAGCCAGCATGTCTCTGCGGCCCCTGGAGGGGGCAGGGGTCTCCGTGCACTGCCTACGCCCCGAGCGCCCACTCCACAGCTCCCATTGGCTGGAAATGCGGCTGATGGGAGCTGCGGGGGTGGTGCCTGCAGGCAGGGGCAGCGTGTGGAGCCCCATGCCCCCACCCCAGGGGTCGCAGGGACGTGCTGGCTGCTTCCGGAGGCAGCGTGCGGAGTCCCTGACCCCGCTTGCATCAGGCGACTTCTGGTCGGCAGTGCAGCAGTGGAGCTAAGGCAGGCTCCACCCCCGCAGCTCCCATTGGCTGCAATTCCCAGCCAATGGGAGCTGTGGAGTTGGCGCTGGGGGCGGGGGCAGTGTGCAGAGACCCCTGCCCCCTTGGGAGCTGCAGGGACATGCCGGCTGCTCCTGGGAGTGGTGTGGGTCCAGGGTAGGCAGGGAGCCTGCCTTAGCCCCTCTGTATCACCACCCAGGAGCCGCCTGAGGTAAGTGCTGGCCGGCCAGAGCCCACATCCCTCATTCCCTCCCACACCCCAACCACCTGCCCCAGCCCTGAGCCTCCTCCTGCACCCAAACTCCCTTCCAGAGCTTGCACCCCTCGCCCTCTCCTGCCCCCCTGCCCCAGGCTCAGCCCGGAGCCCCCTCCCACACGCCAAACCCCTCAGCCCCACCCCCCAGCCCAGAACCCACACCTCCTCCCACACCCCTGCCCCAGGCCAGTGAAAGTGAGTGAGGGTGGGGGAGAGCGAGCGACAGAGGGAGGGAGGATGGAGTGAGTGAGGCGGGGCCTCGGAGAAGGGACAGGGCATGGCGAGGGGCAGGAAGGGGGCAGGGCAAGGGTGTTTGGGTTTGTGTGATTAGATAGTTATCAACCCTAGATTGAAAGGATGCACTCTTGTGTTCTGATCGCCAGCCATTGCTGATACATTTTTTTTAAAAGGTGATCTGAAAAGAAAAGTGTATAACTCAGGCTTTGTATCAAGTCTAGTCTTCCTTGTTTTTGCTGGAGGTTTCCAAGGAGGACTGGAGAGGGAACTTGTTTTGCTTCCAATTGAATCTTTAAACATTTTGGAGGAATGATCTTTTTGTAAGATTAGGGCATTTGACTTAAAGAGGAGTGAATAAAAGCAAAAAAATTGCTTTAAGTAGTTAGGCAGCATGAGTAATGTGGACTGTCAAATACATACATGACTGTGTTGTTTAGATGTGTCCACACAGCAGCCTTTTAAACTGTATCATATAACTGACTTGAACTAACGAAGAGCTCTGTGTAAGCCAAAAGCTTCTTTCTCATCAACACAAGTTGGTCCAATACAAATTATTACCTCACCCACCTTGTCTCTCTGATATAACTGGTTCAGATGAAAATGTCACAACACAGTTATGAATATCTGGTTGTATTTGTAGCGTAGACAGAACCTTACCAAGCATCCCCTCATATGGTGCACCATAGTCATGACTTGACAATTTCTCTGGGTTAATACTCTTTTCTATACTATACAAAATGATCTATCCTAGTTCAGGACACTTCTGACAACCCCGTCTTTGAAGCAGTACCAGTATAGTTAAAGCAGTATGACCCCACTGTAGTGTGGACACAGTTATACCAATTTTGCTATTCCCATATGGGAAGGGGGATAAGTTATACTGGTATAAGGCATCTTGATATTGTTATAGGTGCATCCACGCTAGGGATTGGGTTGGTATAATTATTTTGGTTAAAAAAATCACACCCTTAACTGAAAGAGTTATATTGGTACAAGATCTCTGTGTAGACCATGCTTTAGTTATTTGTATGGGCCAAAATCATGTAGGGCAGAATTAGATTGATTACACTGAATAGATCAAACCTGGTGAGTGAGAATAGAACAATATCTGTTTCATGGACTCCAGTGTGTTTGGTATCAACAACATTTTGTGCAAGGTTGGAAGTTGTGTGGAAGTACCAATTGCACTGAAAATTCTATGGGAAAAATAAATTTCTCCTTTAGAAATTAAAAGCTGAGCTTTCTTGGGCAGCTGTGCCAGCCAAACTCAACTAACAGATTGCCGTAAAACACCAGGTTGCAGAATATTAGATCCTTTATTAGGAGCTTTGCTTTTTGCTGTGCTGTGTGGAACAACCATGAAATCCACATACTATATTCTTTTTTTTTTTTTTTTGGCTTTAGCAGGGTGGATAATTCATTGTGTTTCAACAGGAAACTCTGGAAAAGATGAATGGATCTTAAATTGAAAAACAAAATTAAATAACACAAAACAAAAAAAGCCTCCTGCCCTGGCCTACACTGCAGAATTACTTTGGTATAATTTGAATATAATTACTTTGAATAATCCACACCACTGAGTGACATAGTTGTACCGACCTAAGTGCCAATGTAGACAGCTCTGTGTTGGCAGGAGAGCTTCTCCCACCGACAAAGCTACTGCCTCTTGCTGAGGTGGATTAACGATGCTGACAGGAGAGCTCTCTCCCGTCGGCATAGAACGTCTTCATTAAAGCGCGTGCAGCATTTAGAGTGTAGATCTGCCCTAAGAAGTCAACAGGAAGAGAACAGATTGCTTGCCACAAGCACTTCACTTGTTCCTTGTACGTGAAAAACGACCTTGCTCAGATACAAAGTTCTGCTAACTTAAATCATATCGCTTAGCTGGGCACTGACTTGGATGACCCTAAGGAACTCTCACCCCTTACAGGCATATGACAAACCTTTCATTCTGGCTAAAGAGCTTTATCAAGTCCAGCTATTTTTTATTTTAGTAAAAACCACTTACAGCTGCTCTTATTTGTTCTGGGGGTGGGGGCAAGATACCTCTCTTCTGTACAATAATAGATTTTGTAATGTGCTTTCCAGTGCAATAGGAAATGGGGTCCAGTGATAGATCTTTGTTCACCTTTCACTGACGACCAGTATTTTTAGAGCTCTCCTCCTTTTACTCCATCATTGTTGAATAGGAGAAGCCTGTAGCATCTTGGATAAATGTTACGGAAAAGTATCTTAGGCTCCTTTCTTTCTTTCTTTCTTTCTTTCTTTCTTTCTTTCTTTCTTTCTTTCTTTCTTTCTTTCTTTCTTTCTTTCTTTCTTTCTTTCTTTCTTTCTTTCTTTCTTTCTTTCTTTCTTTCTTTCATTCTTTCTTTCTTTCACACAGTGCTGTGAAGACTAAACCATATTACCATCGATATTATATTTTAATTCATTCTAATAGTCTGATCTAAATAAGCATAGTTGGTCTGGTAAACTAAGTGATTGCTGAATGACTAAATTGATTACTAGATTGACAACCAGATGTTAGATGCTTCTCTCTCCCTTTTTTGACTTCAGAGCTGGCTCATAAGCTTCTCAACATGCAATTTCGTAGTTTAACTCTGTTAGGATGATTTTCTCTCCCATGCTTTAAACCAAATGTGAGGGGCGGGGAATGGGATATGGCCATTGCATATTAACTAGGACTTTTAGAAAGCATTGCCTCTACCGGACTTCTCACATAAGTCACTTAGAGCAGCGCTTTTACAGGCAGCCACTAATTGCTGATTATTGTCCAGCTTCTTGAATCCAAGTGTTGAGTATTCACAAGTACAGCTGGGAGTTGTGGTTGCTCAGTACCCCTGAAATATCAGTTCCATAGTGTCTCAAATTGGGCATTGAAAATGAGTGGAAATTTGCACAAAAGTTGGCCCCGATCTTTCTTTGCCTCAGTTCCCAACTGTAAAATGGAGATAATGATACTCTCCCCCCCCCCCCACACACAGAGGTGTTGTGAAGGTGAATGATTGTTTGTGAGGCAAGTAGGATACTACATTGATGAGCACCATTTAAAAAAAAGAAGCGAATGAGCAATAACAAATTCCATGTTCAGTGCAGGGTCTGGCGGGTGTGCTTGGGGACACATACTGAGTGATGAGGATAAACAGAAATACTGAACAGCTCTCTTATTACCTGAAGACTGGGACATCTTGTGCATTGACTGATGCCAGGGTTCGGTAGAAAAAACAGTATGTCATCAATGCAGGATCCTAATGCATATGGGGATTGCATCTTTAAATTCTGGCACTTCTGTCTTTGACTTTGCAACCTGAATAATTTTTTTTTTTTAAAACCATAGGGGTTGTGTGTGTGTGTGTGTGTGTGTGTGTGTGTGTGTGCGCGCATGGGCAGTTTGTATGGACTATGTCTATAGTTCCTCATACTTAATTATCAGCTTCCCAATTGTGTCAAATGTTGCAGAGCTCTCTGGTAACTGCAATGATGATTGCAGAGCTTCTTGCCATTCTGGGAGCCTCTTAGGCAAAAATGATTAGGGTCTCATCCAGCTTGACCTCTTTTTGCTTTAGCTGATCATCTGGCAAACTATTCATCTACTGCAACATGTAAGACTTTCTGAAATTGTAAGGGATCTGCAATAATCCTTTCACTTGTACACACTGCCTGATAGCCATCACTCTCTCCTCTCCTACTGATCACCGCCGCAGTGCAAATGAGGCTATTTCTGCAGAATAGGTATTGATAGCTTGCAGCAGGTTGGCCCGATGGCCTAGTGGCACAGCCAAAGGACATGGAGGCAGGCCCTGTAGTATGTTTACCTGCAGTGCAGTCATTTGGCGAGAGAGGTAATTTTGAGGTTATATGGTTTCCAAGGGATTGTGTGGAGCTGACATATCACTTGACAGATGCCTGGTGAATTTTTACTGCAATGTAAGTTGCTGTTATCATTGGACTGCTCTCCTTTACCCAAGTGCTAAAAAGCAACCTGCTCATTTTTGACTCGTAATAGATGTTGTGGAGAGCAAGCACCAGTCTCTCTGTTTGTTTAACCCAGCGATTCTCAAACTGTGGGTTGGGACCCCAAAGTAGGTCGCGACTCCATTTTAATGGGGTCTCCAGGGCTGGCTTAGACTTGCTGGGGGCTGGGGCCAACGCGAGCCGCACCGCCCGGGGCTGAAGCCGAAGCCCGAGGGCTTCAGCTCTGGGCGGGGGGCTCAGGTTACAGGCTCCCTGACTGGGGTTGAAGCCCTTGGGGCTTTGGGCCCCACCCTGGCCCGGGGGGAGGGGCTAGGGGTTTGACTTTGGCCCCACCACAGGGCAGCGGGACTCAGGGCTCAGTCTTTGGTCCCCGCTCCTAGGGTCGTGTAGTAATTTTTGTTGTCAGAAGGGGGTCGCAGTGCAATGAAGTTTTAGAATCCTTGGCTTAATCTACTGATGCGTGTATGTTACAGATCCCACTCCATGCGGCTCCACAGAGGATATGAATTGTTACAGCCCCCAGCTCCAGAGCTTTAGCTCTTTAGCTCAAACTGTAGCAGCTCATGGTTTTAGCTCAGAAGGTCCCTGTTCAGTCCCTGGTATGTGGGCCAAGATGGCAGCTGTCACATCTGCATCTCCAAGGTCTGGTTACCAGGCTGAGGTTTAAATGGATACTCATCAGGGTAACTTGGTCTCTGGTGTTAGACAACAAGCTTCTATCACTCGTTCCCAGGTGGAAGCACCTGAGCTGAAGTTACAGCCCTAGTCTTCGATCACTGTCTTGCAGGGTCAACAGCTAGAGAGGGTCCTGCTGGCTCATGAGTAGGCTAAGAGTCTCTTCTAATGGGGACACGGTCATTCAGTCCTTGGAAGAGTTCTGAACTCCCTTTCCTTGCAGGGGCAATGAACAAATGCCAGTCCCTTGAAACAAGAGGCAAATGGGAAATTCTAAGATTACCCCACTTGCAGTGTGAATAGATAATAGAATCATTGGACGCAAAGACTTGGTGGTCAGTTCAGCTCTCTGGTTCTTGCAGGCAGATCCCAGGCCAGGGTAAAACTGAGTGATTCTGGGGTTCCCTCCCTTGTGGGCAGAACAGACAGACAAACCACTAGCTCCTTGTCTTTGGTCTCCAGCTGATCCCTTTACAGGGTGGATGCAAATTCGACTCTTCCCTCAGCTAGGAACCCCAGTCCAACCAAATCATGGGGTTTTATGTTTACCCCTCTATGATCCACAGCTGCCAACTTTCACCAGTAACCCAAAAAGATGGGCTGCTCATGGAGGTATTTAACCACTGTCCCAAGGCCAGTTAAGTTTGGGGTATGTACAACGCCTCACAGCCAAACTGTCTAGAAGGGTATGTCCTGAAGGGGGTCTTATAATTTCTATTTATCCCCCGTTTGTAGAAACGTGTCTTTAATCCTACAGTGAGCTGTAGAGAGTTCATGTATCTTCAATGATAGCAAGTTTTTGTAATTTGTTCAGGAGGAGCAAGGGAGAAAGAACATGGTGATTTTTAACAGTTTGTGTCTCAGCAAAATCTGAACAGAATTTCATGGGACAAAGAAAAGGCACTTGTGCAGCCTGCTGGTGTTTCCCAGTGCCCACTGTCAAAGCTCTGCTGCAAAAACGGAGGCGTAAGAGCTTCACAAAGTAAAGGCCACTAGGATCTTTTACAATGGAAAAGGTGAATTATCTGAGTTCATGCTAGAATGATCATGCATTATTGCCTGGTGGGACTTAGTGTGTATGTGGGCATTAGCTCAGATAGACCAGAGAGACCTGGGTTCTCTTCCTGACTGCCACTTGCTTCTTGCGTTACCCTTGGACAAGTGACTTTACGGCTTTCTGTGCCTCAATTTCCCCAGCTGTGAAAAGTGGATATTATTATTATTGTGAGGCTTTTCATTAATCTTTGTAAAGTGCTAGGAGATCTTAAAACAATTTTATACAATAAGTTTAAAATATCATTATAGTTTTGTATATAGCTGGCTGCTTCGCTGTCCTTCCCATCCTCCAATTGCCCTTCCAACCCCTCCAAAACAAACACCCTCACCCCAGGTGTAATTAATTTATTTGTGAAATGGAGTTTTTTCCCCACAGTATAGAAAACCCACATGCTGAAGACAAATACTCAGAGACACACACATGTTAAAAATATGGCACCATTTGTATAGTGAAGGTAATTAATTATGGAACAACTTATCTAGGGATGTGGCAGATTGTCGGTCATGTGTGATCATTAAGCCAAGATTGGATAGTTTCTAAAAGAGACACTATAGCTCAAACCGAAGTTATATATTCAATGAAGTAACTACTGGGTAAAGTTCTTCGGCCTGTGTCATGCTGTAGGTCAGGCTAGATGATCATAATGGTCTGTAACAGGGTGCTGGCTAGGAGATCCAAGCCACTCCCCTGTTAGCCCAGCTCCGCTTAAAAAGGGGGATTAGTTAGGACTGGCCGGGGAGGCCACGCCCTGATCACCTGAGGGGATGCACCTGCAGGCCTGAGTGGCCAGCCTGCTCTATAAAGCTGGCTGGGAGGAAGCAGAGACAGGAAAGGGAGGAGCAAGGCGCTCTAGATCCCCGCTGGTAGGAGAAGCTAACGGTCTCCCAGGGTGTTGGTCTGTAAAATATGTAAATAGTAGGTGGTGGGGATAGGCACGAACAATAAAAGAGCACTGGTGCATGTACTTTGGAGCGGTTTCCGACTGAGTTTGTGAAGGGGCCGGGAGCAGGCAGCACTACATGATCCCTTCTGGCTTTAAAGTCTATGAAACAGGCACACAACTTTTCTTGAAAATAGCTCAGTGGCTGTAGCTGTATAATTTTAGAGCACAGCAGGGTGGCAATCCCAAAATCCCATAATTTTCACACACAGTTACCATATGGCTGCAAAGAGTGACACGGAGCAGGATAGAGAGTCACTGCCGCTAGTTATTAAGAGAATAAAAATGAATGGAAGGGTCATGCATGCTTGTGACCCAAGCTGCAAGTGACTCCCTCATTAATTCAAATATATCCAGCTAGCCGCATTCTGGAGTTCAAACACAAGAAAAATGTGGGTACTTATCAGTCCACACACACCAGATTCTTATCTCCATTTATATATGTGCCTTATCCTTTGTGCAATGGCCAGGGTTTTTCAGGAAGTGTTCCCCTGCGTGCTAATTTAGCATCAAAATCTCTGCCTGAAAATGCATTTACCTTTGCAAAGTCCACTGTCCTTGAGCGATTTCTCACTGCTAGAGAATTGGTCTCCCTTTCGCGATCCCACTCCAGGAAATGGGAGCCAACCAGGTTCTTCATTGTCATTAGAGCTCAACCAAACCCAAGCAATGAAAGGATAATGGCCATGTGCTATGTTCGGTCTTCTTAAAGCAGGGCAAGACTGCCTAGGGCTGTGGGGGAACTAAGCAGCAAGGAAGACAGCAAGTAACTTGCTGCATCTATTTGCTAGAATAGTGTCTCCTGTGCATTGAGGAGAGATAATGACAACAACAGGGTCTAGTTCATCCCATTAACGTTACACTGCAATGACATATGTTCTGGGCTATATTTTCATTGTTATGCAAGGTTTTAGCTGTACACTTTCCAGCCCATCTTCCACTTTGACCTTAGTGGAAGACAGTTAGGGGTTGTATTATAGGGAATCGGGGCAGAAAAATTCACAGAGCAACTCTTTGAAAAATCCTCTTTTAGGTAGACAAAGGGAAGCCAGTGGACTGGCTCTAGGGAAGAATAATACATAGTGAGGACCTTCCATGTTGTGTATTACCTTATTTCAACTCTGTTTCTCACATGGCCATGGTTGCAGTCCTGCAGTCTGACCTACTAGTTAGGAGTAGGTGTAACTTGGCCACTATTGAAAATGTTACTCTATTTTCCATGCTGCTGGAAGCTTTGAAGTGTGGTTGGCTACAAATATTTAGGCGTTGACATGCCATGAGCTTTGTACGGCTGCGTTAGTAGAGTTTCTATGCACCTTGGGTTTATAAATAAGTCATAGTAGTGTTTGATTGTCATAATCAATCAGGGCAGTGAGCGCAGTATGAGTCAGGTTTATAAACTTATTCCTCATTTAAAACTGATGAGAGCAGGGAAAAGAGAATACTGCTCTACATCACTAAAAGGGAAATGGAATATCTGAGCTGAACAAGCAACAGATTTGCATCTTCTCACTCCCTATGACTGCTGTTTAATTTGTGTTAGACTGCCTCACCGGTCAAATTGCCCTTGACGGTAGTTCCTTGAATGCGAAGAGGATTTGCTAATTTTAATGTAAAATTTAATGTAAAATTGCAGGTTGAAGGAAGGGGAGACTGAAGTAGAAGGTGGACGGTGTACACATTGCAAATCTCTTGGCATAGAGAGAACTGCAGGAATTGGGCATGACACAAAAAATATGTGCTAATAAAGCTGGAGGTGGGCTCAGACCAGAACATGGGATTCAAGCCCACCCAAACCCTGAGGAAGTTTGGCTTCATATTTGTGTGACTCAGGTCTATCTGTCTAATGGCTGAAGAGTGCCATCAAATCCAAACACCCCGAAATGCCTGGGATAGTCACATTTGGATCCAAACTTTGCATCTTGGCCCCATCTCTGCTGAAACCTAAAATTTCTGAATAAGCTGGCATTCGATTGCTCTGAATATCTAATCATCTCTGCCCACGAGGATTTCTATAGGCATGGTATAGGTACTGAATGTGATTGAATGCATCATAGATTATAATCAATGAGATACATGCCTAGCTGAGATTGTTAAGGGAGTGAGGAAAGAGCAACTGTGGATCAAATTCTGCCTTCAGTTAAGGTCTGATCCTTGAAGATGCTGAGCGGTCCTCTGAGCCGATCTTAACTCCTGCTGATCTGAGGGGGAGCAAAATTCATTCAGCATCATCCCTTTACAGAACCTTATACCTGAGAGAAACCCCATTGATTTTAATTCTGCAATTACAGCAGTATTACATGGGGTATACCTGAGAACAGAAAGTAGCCCTTTATGTTTGTTTTCCCATGATCTGTACACTGGTATTTAAGGATTTTTCTGTTGACTGTTGAATACCATAAAAGGAGTTCTTGGTTTAAATTGTGATTTCTATCTCTGATACAGGATCTCTTGTGAGTCTGATGGTGGGAAGTGTTTATTTTGTTATGCTTAAAAGAAATGTCAAAGGGACCTTTTCTGTTATGTAAAATCCTGGTTCTGCTTAGGTCATATGCTAGTCACCAGTTTTAACTGAAAGTGCAGCAAATAAGGAAATAAAATATCTTTGCACTTTTGTGGCATCTTTCATTGGAGGCTTTCAAAACACTGTACAAACTTCAATTAATTCAGCCCAAGAACAGCCTTGTTGAAGTAGTCGTTATGTTTAGATGGGTAAACTGAGGCACAGAGTGGTGACTATAAATGACTTGGCCAAAGTTCTAGTAAGTCAGAAAGTGAGCCCAGGAGTCCGGACACTTGTTCTATTATGCAGCACTCCCTGCTTCTCTTCTTAGTAAATGAAATGACACTGTCTCTAGTAGAAAATGTCATGTGGATAATTCAATATATTGGGGTCAGACGTGCAGAAGCAAATATATGTGTGGTCAGGTACTAGTAGCTATTTAAAATGCAAATTGTTTTCTTGATAATCTGGCTAATATCTTTAACCCAGTTTGTAAGGTAGTGTGTGTTTCTGTTACAGCATTTCCTTCTAAGCAAGGCATTGCAATGTACATCATCTTGAATTCACTGTCACCTTGCATTGCATTCCACAACATGATCCAGTGTGATGTGATTGATACAGTCTGACTTGATGTCACAAAGTTCTGTCTCCCACAGGGAAGCAAAAAGAGTGCCGTCTCTCTGCCTATGAATATTTCAAAAATCTGCTCTCAAAGATGTGGGGTCCCTATGCCCCCCACCCGCGCCTCGCCCTTAACAGACTATCCATGAAATGAATGTTGGCATTGACTCTTCTATCATGGAGCTGAATCCTATAAGGTGCTGAGTGCTCTGGCCTTGATCCAGCAAAGCATTAAGCACACGCTTAGCTGTAAGTGTGTGAGGATCGTTCCCAATGATATGAATGAAGCTATGCGCAAACTGAAGTGCCTTGCTGGTTTGGGGGAAGACTGCTCAGCAGCTGGCAGGATTGAGCCTGTTATGGATACCTGCTATGTTCTTCAGAGCAATGCTTGTTGCTTCCCCCTCAGAATGTTCTTTCCATCTCTGCGTGTCTTCCTGAAAATTATTGACTGCACTCTTGAGTGGGTAGAGATCATCGTTCTGGAAAGGGAATAATCTCTGCTCGGCTTATTTGACATAGTTTTTCTGCTCGGATAAGAATTTAGTTGATATAGATTTCAACAAATGAGGCGTATGTACAAATGGAGAACAGCAAACAGTTATCTTAGTTACACTGAAAAGCGCAAATACCTGCAGCCCACAAAACACACGCGTCCATGCAAATGGAGGTGTTGCCATTAATCAGTATTTACTCAGAAGTAACCACACACGGCAGTATCTAAGATACCCCGGTTAACGCTGGCTTTTTCCTAATGACCACTGTCCAGAGCTGCTCTAGTCTGATCTTTTAGTAGTGATTAATTCTTGATAATTTAAGAACAAAACCCACACAAGCTCCTGTGGGGCCAATCTGTTCCCATTGGGTTAAATGGGTGCAGGATCGGGAAGAGAAGCAGGAAGGTCCCAATGATCAGGGTGCTAGCTTGAGACCTGGGAGACCCGGTTCAGCTAATGCCACGTCTATGCTAGAACAGCACTAGAAAGCACCTGTGATGTAGCCAATTTATACTGGCAAACGAGTGCTTTTTGCTGGTAGAGTACTTGTATCAGCGCCCTGGATAACATAAGCTATACGGGCAAAACCAGTTTCTTGCTGGCACAACTGCACCTATATTAGGGCTTGTCATAAAAATCACACCCTTTACATGACATTGCCATATCCGCAAACGTTTCTAATGTGGACCTGGTCTCAATATGTGGCCCTAGGCCAGTCTCTTACTCTGTCTATGCCTCCATTCCCAAACTGTCAACTGAGGAGAATAGCACTTCCCTACCTCAGAGAGGTGGTGGGAGGATAAATGCATTAAAAGATTGTGAGGTGCTCTGGTACTGTGGTGATAGGGAGCAGAAAAGTACGAAGAGGCAGATGTGCATTGCACTCACCTGGAAAAGCAAAGTATTTGAAAGATTCCTTAACCACTACAGAAGCGCTCTCTTTCTTTCTTGGCATTTTGTATTAATCCTTCTGTAAAGTCCTCCCAGGTTATAATTAATACTTGGATGCACTACAAACAGCGCCAGGGCTCATTTACAAAACAGACAATATACTGCGGGGTCATGGGACTGCACAGGCTGAGTTCATTAGTGGCACGAGCAGTCTCCTCTTTCTGCTAACGACACCGGATCTGTGTCTACACTGTCTTCTCTGCATACAGAGTACACAGGACTTTTAGGAGATACACATTGATGAAAGCTGATATGAATTGCCTTGTGGTTACATTATTGCCTGGCTGTTCTTTGTATGGTAACCTCCGCTGCAGGATGGAATTGGACCTGTGTAAGAGTTTGGGAAGATTTCACTCTCTACAGGCTGATTTACAAACAGGATGATGATGATAATAGTAAATTAATTAATAGCTAGCTCTTACACACAGCTTTTTCCTTTGCAGATCTCAAAGCACTTTACAAGGGAGATCAGTATCATTATCCCCACTTTTTACAGATGGGGAATTTGTGGCACAGGGAGATGATGTGATGGGACCAAAGTCACCTAGCAAACCAGTGGCAGAGCTAGGAATAGAACCCAAGTCTCCTGAGTCCCAGTCCAGTGCTGCCATGCTGCCTCCCTCCTACAGCTAATGGAAATGGCGATCTTGCTGAAATGCTCGATAACCTTTGGTTTTTAGAAGTGACTTGCTTGTAACCTCAGCAGGGCATGGGGACAGCCTTTTCATCTCTTTTTGTACAGCACCTAGCACAACGAGGCCCCGATCTNTGCCAGTAATACACTTTAACGTTTTTAGAAGGTCTCTTTCTATAAGTCTGTAATATATAACTAAACTATTGTTGTATGTAAAGTAAATAAGGTTTTTAAAATGTTTAAGAAGCTTCATTTAAAATTAAATTAAAATGCAGAGCCCCCCAGACCGGTGGCCAGGACCCGGGCAGTGAGAGTGCCACTGAAAATCAGCTCGCATGCCGCCTTTGGCACACGTGCCATAGGTTGCCTACCCCTGGGATAGATAATAGAATCATTGGACGCAAAGACTTGGTGGTCAGTTCAGCTTTCTGGTTCTTGCAGGCAGATCCCAGGCCAGGGTAAAACTGAGTGATTCTGGGGTTCCCTCCCTTGTGGGCAGAACAGACAGACAAACCACTAGCTCCTTGTCTTTGGTCTCCAGCTGATCCCTTTACAGGGTGGATGCAAATTCGACTCTTCCCTCAGCTAGGAACCCCAGTCCAACCAAATCATGGGGTTTTATGTTTACCCCTCTATGATCCACAGCTGCCAACTTTCACCAGTAACCCAAAAAGATGGGCTGCTCATGGAGGTATTTAACCACTGTCCCAAGGCTAGTTAAGTTTGGGGTATGTACAACGCCTCACAGCCAAACTGTCTAGAAGGGTATGTCCTGAAGGGGGTCTTATAATTTCTATTTATCCCCCGTTTGTAGAAACGTGTCTTTAATCCTACAGTGAGCTGTAGAGAGTTCATGTATCTTCAATGATAGCAAGTTTTTGTAATTTGTTCAGGAGGAGCAAGGGAGAAAGAACATGGTGATTTTTAACAGTTTGTGTCTCAGCAAAATCTGAACAGAATTTCATGGGACAAAGAAAAGGCACTTGTGCAGCCTGCTGGTGTTTCCCAGTGCCCACTGTCAAAGCTCTGCTGCAAAAACGGAGGCGTAAGAGCTTCACAAAGTAAAGGCCACCAGGATCTTTTACAATGGAAAAGGTGAATTATCTGAGTTCATGCTAGAATGATCATGCATTATTGCCTGGTGGGACTTAGTGTGTATGTGGCCATTAGCTCAGATAGACCAGAGAGACCTGGGTTCTCTTCCTGACTGCCACTTGCTTCTTGCGTTACCCTTGGACAAGTGACTTTACGGCTTTCTGTGCCTCAATTTCCCCAGCTGTGAAAAGTGGATATTATTATTATTGTGAGGCTTTTCATTAATCTTTGTAAAGTGCTAGGAGATCTTAAAACAATTTTATACAATAAGTTTAAAATATCATTATAGTTTTGTATATAGCTGGCTGCTTCGCTGTCCTTCCCATCCTCCAATTGCCCTTCCAACCCCTCCAAAACAAACACCCTCACCCCAGGTGTAATTAATTTATTTGTGAAATGGAGTTTTTTCCCCACAGTATAGAAAACCCACATGCTGAAGACAAATACTCAGAGACACACATATGTTAAAAATATGGCACCATTTGTATAGTGAAGGTAATTAATTATGGAACAACTTATCTAGGGATGTGGCAGATTGTCGGTCATGTGTGATCATTAATCCAAGATTGGATAGTTTCTAAAAGAGACACTATAGCTCAAACCGAAGTGTTATATTCAATGAAGTAACTACTGGGTGAAGTTCTTCGGCCTGTGTCATGCTGTAGGTCAGGCTAGATGATCATAATGGTCTGTAACAGGGTGCTGGCTAGGAGATCCAAGCCACTCCCCTGTTAGCCCAGCTCCGCTTAAAAAGGGGGATTAGTTAGGACTGGCCGGGGAGGCCACGCCCTGATCACCTGAGGGGATGCACCTGCAGGCCTGAGTGGCCAGCCTGCTCTATAAAGCTGGCTGGGAGGAAGCAGAGACAGGAAAGGGAGGAGCAAGGCGCTCTAGATCCCCGCTGGTAGGAGAAGCTAACGGTCTCCCAGGGTGTTGGTCTGTAAAATATGTAAATAGTAGGTGGTGGGGATAGGCACGAACAATAAAAGAGCACTGGTGCATGTACTTTGGAGCGGTTTCCGACTGAGTTTGTGAAGGGGCCGGGAGCAGGCAGCACTACATGATCCCTTCTGGCTTTAAAGTCTATGAAACAGGCACACAACTTTTCTTGAAAATAGCTCAGTGGCTGTAGCTGTATAATTTTAGAGCACAGCAGGGTGGCAATCCCAAAATCCCATAATTTTCACACACAGTTACCATATGGCTGCAAAGAGTGACACGGAGCAGGATAGAGAGTCACTGCCGCTAGTTATTAAGAGAATAAAAATGAATGGAAGGGTCATGCATGCTTGTGACCCAAGCTGCAAGTGACTCCCTCATTAATTCAAATATATCCAGCTAGCCGCATTCTGGAGTTCAAACACAAGAAAAATGTGGGTACTTATCAGTCCACACACACCAGATTCTTATCTCCATTTATATATGTGCCTTATCCTTTGTGCAATGGCCAGGGTTTTTCAGGAAGTGTTCCCCTGCGTGCTAATTTAGCATCAAAATCTCTGCCTGAAAATGCATTTACCTTTGCAAAGTCCACTGTCCTTGAGCGATTTCTCACTTCTAGAGAATTGGTCTCCCTTTCGCGATCCCACTCCAGGAAATGGGAGCCAACCAGGTTCTTCATTGTCATTAGAGCTCAACCAAACCCAAGCAATGAAAGGATAATGGCCATGTGCTATGTTCGGTCTTCTTAAAGCAGGGCAAGACTGCCTAGGGCTGTGGGGGAACTAAGCAGCAAGGAAGACAGCAAGTAACTTGCTGCATCTATTTGCTAGAATAGTGTCTCCTGTGCATTGAGGAGAGATAATGACAACAACAGGGTCTAGTTCACCCCATTAACGTTACACTGCAATGACATATGTTCTGGGCTATATTTTCATTGTTATGCAAGGTTTTAGCTGTACACTTTCCAGCCCATCTTCCACTTTGACCTTAGTGGAAGACAGTTAGGGGTTGTATTATAGGGAATCGGGGCAGAAAAATTCACAGAGCAACTCTTTGAAAAATCCTCTTTTAGGTAGACAAAGGGAAGCCAGTGGACTGGCTCTAGGGAAGAATAATACATAGTGAGGACCTTCCATGTTGTGTATTACCTTATTTCAACTCTGTTTCTCACATGGCCATGGTTGCAGTCCTGCAGTCTGACCTACTAGTTAGGAGTAGGTGTAACTTGGCCACTATTGAAAATGTTACTCTATTTTCCATGCTGCTGGAAGCTTTGAAGTGTGGTTGGCTACAAATATTTAGGCGTTGACATGCCATGAGCTTTGTACGGCTGCGTTAGTAGAGTTTCTATGCACCTTGGGTTTATAAATAAGTCATAGTAGTGTTTGATTGTCATAATCAATCAGGGCAGTGAGCGCAGTATGAGTCAGGTTTATAAACTTATTCCTCATTTAAAACTGATGAGAGCAGGGAAAAGAGAATACTGCTCTACATCACTAAAAGGGAAATGGAATATCTGAGCTGAACAAGCAACAGATTTGCATCTTCTCACTCCCTATGACTGCTGTTTAATTTGTGTTAGACTGCCTCACCGGTCAAATTGCCCTTGACGGTAGTTCCTTGAATGCGAAGAGGATTTGCTAATTTTAATGTAAAATTTAATGTAAAATTGCAGGTTGAAGGAAGGGGAGACTGAAGTAGAAGGTGGACGGTGTACACATTGCAAATCTCTTGGCATAGAGAGAACTGCAGGAATTGGGCATGACACAAAAAATATGTGCTAATAAAGCTGGAGGTGGGCTCAGACCAGAACATGGGATTCAAGCCCACCCAAACCCTGAGGAAGTTTGGCTTCATATTTGTGTGACTCAGGTCTATCTGTCTAATGACTGAAGAGTGCCATCAAATCCAAACACCCCGAAATGCCTGGGATAGTCACATTTGGATCCAAACTTTGCATCTTGGCCCCATATCTGCTGAAACCTAAAATTTCTGAATAAGCTGGCATTCGATTGCTCTGAATATCTAATCATCTCTGCCCACGAGGATTTCTATAGGCATGGTATAGGTACTGAATGTGATTGAATGCATCATAGATTATAATCAATGAGATACATGCCTAGCTGAGATTGTTAAGGGAGTGAGGAAAGAGCAACTGTGGATCAAATTCTGCCTTCAGTTAAGGTCTGATCCTTGAAGATGCTGAGCGGTCCTCTGAGCCGATCTTAACTCCTGCTGATCTGAGGGGGAGCAAAATTCATTCAGCATCATCCCTTTACAGAACCTTATACCTGAGAGAAACCCCATTGATTTTAATTCTGCAATTACAGCAGTATTACATGGGGTATACCTGAGAACAGAAAGTAGCCCTTTATGTTTGTTTTCCCATGATCTGTACACTGGTATTTAAGGATTTTTCTGTTGACTGTTGAATACCATAAAAGGAGTTCTTGGTTTAAATTGTGATTTCTATCTCTGATACAGGATCTCTTGTGAGTCTGATGGTGGGAAGTGTTTATTTTGTTATGCTTAAAAGAAATGTCAAAGGGACCTTTTCTGTTATGTAAAATCCTGGTTCTGCTTAGGTCATATGCTAGTCACCAGTTTTAACTGAAAGTGCAGCAAATAAGGAAATAAAATATCTTTGCACTTTTGTGGCATCTTTCATTGGAGGCTTTCAAAACACTGTACAAACTTCAATTAATTCAGCCCAAGAACAGCCTTGTTGAAGTAGTCGTTATGTTTAGATGGGTAAACTGAGGCACAGAGTGGTGACTATAAATGACTTGGCCAAAGTTCTAGTAAGTCAGAAAGTGAGCCCAGGAGTCCGGACACTTGTTCTATTATGCAGCACTCCCTGCTTCTCTTCTTAGTAAATGAAATGACACTGTCTCTAGTAGAAAATGTCATGTGGATAATTCAATATATTGGGGTCAGACGTGCAGAAGCAAATATATGTGTGGTCAGGTACTAGTAGCTATTTAAAATGCAAATTGTTTTCTTGATAATCTGGCTAATATCTTTAACCCAGTTTGTAAGGTAGTGTGTGTTTCTGTTACAGCATTTCCTTCTAAGCAAGGCATTGCAATGTACATCATCTTGAATTCACTGTCACCTTGCATTGCATTCCACAACATGATCCAGTGTGATGTGATTGATACAGTCTGACTTGATGTCACAAAGTTCTGTCTCCCACAGGGAAGCAAAAAGAGTGCCGTCTCTCTGCCTATGAATATTTCAAAAATCTGCTCTCAAAGATGTGGGGTCCCTATGCCCCCCACCCGCGCCTCGCCCTTAACAGACTATCCATGAAATGAATGTTGGCATTGACTCTTCTATCATGGAGCTGAATCCTATAAGGTGCTGAGTGCTCTGGCCTTGATCCAGCAAAGCATTAAGCACACGCTTAGCTGTAAGTGTGTGAGGATCGTTCCCAATGATATGAATGAAGCTATGCGCAAACTGAAGTGCCTTGCTGGTTTGGGGGAAGACTGCTCAGCAGCTGGCAGGATTGAGCCTGTTATGGATACCTGCTATGTTCTTCAGAGCAATGCTTGTTGCTTCCCCCTCAGAATGTTCTTTCCATCTCTGCGTGTCTTCCTGAAAATTATTGACTGCACTCTTGAGTGGGTAGAGATCATCGTTCTGGAAAGGGAATAATCTCTGCTCGGCTTATTTGACATAGTTTTTCTGCTCGGATAAGAATTTAGTTGATATAGATTTCAACAAATGAGGCGTATGTACAAATGGAGAACAGCAAACAGTTATCTTAGTTACACTGAAAAGCGCAAATACCTGCAGCCCACAAAACACACGCGTCCATGCAAATGGAGGTGTTGCCATTAATCAGTATTTACTCAGAAGTAACCACACACGGCAGTATCTAAGATACCCCGGTTAACGCTGGCTTTTTCCTAATGACCACTGTCCAGAGCTGCTCTAGTCTGATCTTTTAGTAGTGATTAATTCTTGATAATTTAAGAACAAAACCCACACAAGCTCCTGTGGGGCCAATCTGTTCCCATTGGGTTAAATGGGTGCAGGATCGGGAAGAGAAGCAGGAAGGTCCCAATGATCAGGGTGCTAGCTTGAGACCTGGGAGACCCGGTTCAGCTAATGCCACGTCTATGCTAGAACAGCACTAGAAAGCACCTGTGATGTAGCCAATTTATACTGGCAAACGAGTGCTTTTTGCTGGTAGAGTACTTGTATCAGCGCCCTGGATAACATAAGCTATACGGGCAAAACCAGTTTCTTGCTGGCACAACTGCACCTATATTAGGGCTTGTCATAAAAATCACACCCTTTACATGACATTGCCATATCCGCAAACGTTTCTAATGTGGACCTGGTCTCAATATGTGGCCCTAGGCCAGTCTCTTACTCTGTCTATGCCTCCATTCCCAAACTGTCAACTGAGGAGAATAGCACTTCCCTACCTCAGAGAGGTGGTGGGAGGATAAATGCATTAAAAGATTGTGAGGTGCTCTGGTACTGTGGTGATAGGGAGCAGAAAAGTACGAAGAGGCAGATGTGCATTGCACTCACCTGGAAAAGCAAAGTATTTGAAAGATTCCTTAACCACTACAGAAGCGCTCTCTTTCTTTCTTGGCATTTTGTATTAATCCTTCTGTAAAGTCCTCCCAGGTTATAATTAATACTTGGATGCACTACAAACAGCGCCAGGGCTCATTTACAAAACAGACAATATACTGCGGGGTCATGGGACTGCACAGGCTGAGTTCATTAGTGGCACGAGCAGTCTCCTCTTTCTGCTAACGACACCGGATCTGTGTCTACACTGTCTTCTCTGCATACAGAGTACACAGGACTTTTAGGAGATACACATTGATGAAAGCTGATATGAATTGCCTTGTGGTTACATTATTGCCTGGCTGTTCTTTGTATGGTAACCTCCGCTGCAGGATGGAATTGGACCTGTGTAAGAGTTTGGGAAGATTTCACTCTCTACAGGCTGATTTACAAACAGGATGATGATGATAATAGTAAATTAATTAATAGCTAGCTCTTACACACAGCTTTTTCCTTTGCAGATCTCAAAGCACTTTACAAGGGAGATCAGTATCATTATCCCCACTTTTTACAGATGGGGAATTTGTGGCACAGGGAGATGATGTGATGGGACCAAAGTCACCTAGCAAACCAGTGGCAGAGCTAGGAATAGAACCCAAGTCTCCTGAGTCCCAGTCCAGTGCTGCCATGCTGCCTCCCTCCTACAGCTAATGGAAATGGCGATCTTGCTGAAATGCTCGATAACCTTTGGTTTTTAGAAGTGACTTGCTTGTAACCTCAGCAGGGCATGGGGACAGCCTTTTCATCTCTTTTTGTACAGCACCTAGCACAACGAGGCCCCGATCTTGGCTGCTCTTTGGATAGTAATATAATATTAAACCACTAATAAGAATGGAAATGAGAGCTGTTCCCCATGCAACAGATGTGATTTTGCTGCTGATCGTGGTGTCTGGATGATGCACTCACTGGTTCATAACTTGTTTTCTTTCCAGGGGGCAGAGCTCTCCAGGGTGGCACATGGACTTTTGACCAACTTTTGAGATACCAATCAACTAAGACTCATTGATAGTTTCCCTCTCATTCCAGGGGATGGCCAGGTTGATTTTGATGAATTTATGACCATTCTTGGACCTAAGCTGGTATCTTCAGAAGGGAGAGATGGTTTTCTTGGAAATACAATAGACAGCATATTCTGGCAGGTAAGTGATCTTTTTTTTTTTTTTAAAGCAACATCAATGAGCAAATATCACTATCTCAAGACACAATGAAATGGTTTGAAGCATGAAATATTTTGCTGAGATTGAACAACTGTGTAAAGGTTATTCAGTTCTGTTATGATCCACATACTGTATTGGTGGAGTGGCTTTCTTGTTCTCTGCATTTGACGTGTGAAGAAGAGAGAGAATTTGATGGTTTGTGGCTGTGTAGAACTGTGCTTTTGAATAGATTTTGATATTTTTGCAATGCCTTGTTGGGAACTTGAGTTTTGCAAGGAATATTGATTGGAATGCAAAGCAAACATCTGTGTTAAAGGGGAAATAGATTAGTTTGTCTAATGAGGCAAAGAAATAGAAATATAATCTATATGGTTGCTCATCAGGTGATCTCCCTTTAGAAGTCATATTTCACTCTTCGCCATCAATGTGGTAATAGTTAGTATGCATTCCAAGCCAGCAGAACTGAGCTGAAATTAATCAAATGTATAGAATGCTGATCATATCCTGTTGGTACTTACGTGTGTTCTATAAGATACAATAGATCAAACAATTTGGGATCCAAATCTGGGGATAATGAAACCCTCTGTTTATCACAGAACAAGTAGACTGGCAGTGCCATTTGCAAGCTGCTCCTATGCTGACCCATCAATGTGCCTCAACCCTGCCCTAACAGGGTAAGATGATAGCTCACGTTCCATGTGAATTCAGTCCTTGGTGCTGAGACTCCTGTCTAAGGTGTCAACCAGTGCCAAATGCGATGGCCATTTTTGCAACGTGGATACCTGGCAACTTGACAACTGTACTGAGCTGTGCAGGCTTCCAAAAAGGATTGGATTTTTGTATGATGACACGGTTATGCTGGGTTGTTATAGTAAGGATTACCCTTCCCCCAACACACACACACGTCCACCCCCAAATTTTGGAAGGGATATAAACGTTAGTGCTTCAGGACATAAGAAATCCTCTAACCATTGGGGGTTAGATATAAACTTTCCCTGTGGACATATTATTTCGTAACCGCCTCCTGCAGGGTTTCTTGCACCTTTCCCAGGCCTGCTGTTTGAGACAGGAATACTGGGCCACTGTATCCAGTATTTCTCTGCTACTATGAGACGACCAGTGATTTCACATAACAGCTGAGTGCTTTTGCGTGGCCTACCAGCTTTTGGTCACTATCAAGCCTGGTCCTTGTGGGAACTGACAGCCTAACTATACAAGGCTCTGTCTCCTGTTACTAGTTCCTGCAGACATTCAGTCTGCCATATTTGAGTGGTGTAAAAAAATCCTTTAAAACTTGTTTATGATACATGCTGAGATGATAGGAACAAGATTGAAAGTGTTAGCGCTGTATTCCCACCGTTCATTCATCAGAGTAAGTACTCAGTGTTGATGAACCAGCAATGAATTATGACATATCTGGGAGGGAAACAGTGTTTGAAGAAACATTAAGAAGTTCTTCTGCAGCCTTCATCGAGCCCCACAGGTGAGTCACTTATCAAAGAGCTTGACTAATACAAAGGGGAAAAAGCTCTAGTGTTTCTTACCAAACAGTATATGCCTGTGGCTAGCCTTGCCTCATGAGCCGGAGCAGTGGAATTGTAAATGTCTGGCACTGCTGTGGACTCTATATTTGCCACTGACTTTAACTCTTTTGTGCTGTGGTTTACTTTGCTTATACGGTGAGGAAAATAATAATGCTTCTCTCCCTCACAGGACTACCGCGAGAATTAATTAACAGAGTTTTGTGATTCTCAGGTGACAGATGCTATACAAGCATGAGAAATAGTCTGAGGGGTTATCTGTGGGCAATAAAGATTTGACTGAATTTCATGTGTGCTTCAGAGTACGTAAAAAATTGTACGTAATCTTAAACCTTATAATAATAATTCCTAGCTCTTACATAGATCTGCAAGCACTTTGCAAAAGAGGGCAATATCTTTATTAGATGGGGAAACTGAGGCACGGGGATGGGCCATGACTCGCCCAGCAAAGCAATGGCAGACCCACAATTTGAACCCAGGTCTCCTGAGTTCTAGTTCATTGACCTATCCATGAGGCCGCATCTAAGACTGGCGCGCACACATTTTCATTTTGCATACAAAAATGTATCCCTCTTCTGAGCAGGTCAAATTTGTCTAAAATGTACCTCCGCAATTCGACTGCTTGTTCTCAGAAGAGTGAACTGGCAGAAGAATGTAGCAAAGGGCAACTCAGGGCTGCTGTGTGGCATGTTTCCTTTGCTTATTTTACCTACTCAAATATCAGAGCCTTGATTTATCAAAATATTTAAGCAGTATTTAAGTCCCATCCCCGTACAACAAAGTATTTAAGTACATGCTTAAGTTCAGTGGGCCTTAAGCACACGCTTAAAGTAATGCACATGCTGAAGTGCCTTGCTGAACTGGGTCTAAATTCACTCTCAACATTCCACTAACGCAAACTTTAAATTTTCTCACAAAAGGGAAAGGCTTGGACATGTGTAGTGATTTTTGCATGTTGACTTTTTTGGAAAAATCCCCTCAAGTATCTAAAGAAAGTTGAGAGTAGCTGCAGCCCTGTTATGTCCATTCCAAAACTATAAGTGGGCCCAGGCAGTTGAAGGTGTTAACACAGCCACTAGAAGGTGCAACTCTGTCTTATGTAGGTTGTTAGCTGAAGGCCTGGGGCACCACATCATAGAATCAGCATGTCAAGAGGCACTTCGGAGAAGTTTTTTGTATCAGGTGCGGAGGCAGAAGATACATTTTTGGCTTCCAGAAACTGCTTTGCCATTATCCATCCAATCTTTCATTCTCCAACTGTCACGATTTTGGCTTGCATGATATTTTTGCCGAAGGCCCAGCTTCCTATATTAATGGTGCTTTCATCCAGATTCTGTTCCCAGCACAGTTTAAATAATACAATGACAGAGTTAAATAATAAACAGCAGCAGAAGGAGAGAGAAATTCAAAGGAACCGGCGAGGAATGAGAGATGCGTGTTCAAATGAAATTGGGAGGGGGTTGGTGTGATACAGGAAGGCTGTTCCAGATGGCATGAGCTGCAGAGGGGAAGGATCTTGCAACAACACACTAGCAGGACTGCGGGAAGACAGAGAAAGATGCCAATGGTAGAAGAGTAGAGAGAGCAAAGATGGGAACAGGGTGTGTAAGAGACAGACCTGAAATAATATAAAACTGAGGCATTCTTCCTGTTGCAAATATTAGGTAAAGAGTAACGGACATTCAGAAAATAATTAATCTCTGCTGAGGGCTGTACAGTGGCACAGATCGGGAGAATGAAGGGTTTTTCAAATGTATGTTTCCTATTTTCCTTCCCATGTGGGCTTTAAATTGCATTATATCGGTTCCTGTCAAGGCAGTTCGCTCACTCTCTTCATACAGTAGCCAAGATCAGATCCACTCTGGAAAGAAAGGCTTTCCATGTTCTTCCATGACGGTTCAAGAGGTTGTAGGGTGGAGATGGGGGGAGGGTAACACTGCAAAGAGTATTTCAGTTCAATGCAGTGTTGAACAATAGTATCAATAGAGCTGAGGGAACGTTAATTTCTATCGCTGTAGCTCTGTCTCTGTAGAATTTCTAGCTAGAGCTTGTACAAATGGAGTACAGTTTTGCAGAGAACGGTGTCAATTACATATTTCAATCCCTAGTTCTCCATCTCAGCGCCATTTGCCCAGATGTGGTTTTTACTGATGCTTTCTGTTTACAAGTAAATATAAAATTTAACCTTGCGTAGATGTCTTAAACTTTCCCAGAACTTGTTTTTCTTATAAACAAAAGTTATCTGATACCAGAAGATGTTTATGAGCACTTTGTCTGGGTGATTATGGTGTATGGTTTGAAGGACAAAAAGATTTCTAGTGCAGTGTTTTCCATAATGGGGAGGGGGCATGCCTCTAGTGGGGATCAAGGATTAGCTGGAGTGGTGCAAAGAGACCATTCCATTGATCGGAGTGTCAGCTTTTTTCTTTTCTTTTTTTTTTAAAGTAAGAATAAGGGTAAAAATTTGAAAAGTGTCTAAGGCTATGTCTACACTACAGCTTACGTTGGCATAACCTATGTCACTCAGGGGTGGGAGTAAACCACCCCCCTGAGTGACATAAGCCCCACCGACATAAGCGTTGGTGTGGACAGCACTATGCTGGTGGGACAGCTTGTGCCACTCATAGAGGTGGTTTTATTTTGCCAACGGGAGAGCTTTCTCCCATCGGCATAGAGTGTCTTCATCAGACGTTCTGCAGCGGCGTAGCAAACTTAGCAAAGCACACTGATCTCTTGCATAGCAGGGCACTATGCGGCCATGGGCCATCAGACCAGCCAAGCATGTTCTGTTAACATGGGAGCTTTTGTGATGCAAGAAGGGAAGGAAGGCTGGTTCCAGCCACGTAGAGGAGAATGAGTTTTCTCTTCTCACCACTAGGTGGTGATGGATGTGCCGAGGACAGGATGAGGCACAAGCCCGGTAGATTCATGACTAGTGCTGGGTGAATTTATTTTAGCGAATAGTAAATTTACCCAAAAAAAAAAAAATGCAGTTGGGGGGTGAACAAAACTCTGTGAATTCAGGTTGAGTTTGGCAAATAGTTTTGGCTGAATGAAAAACAGTGGGGAAAAATTTTTAAAAATAGAAATGAACCATTTTGATATTGGCATTTTCAAAATGAAATTTTTTTAACCTGAACAAATTCCTTTTATTTTTGTTTTGTTTTGTCAAGAAAAATAAACCCAAGGGAAAACATTTCAGATTTGGTTCCATACTAATTCTTTTTCTGGATTTCTCAGTACCACCATCTATTATTCGCTCAGGTCTATTCGTGACTATATCCAGGGACTGAGGAGGCTACAACAGCTTCCAGTATTGGCCTGAGATGGCTGTGGTGATTTTTATGAGGCCAGCGGAGGGCAGGATTCTGTCTCCTGCTGGCCTCTGCAGAAAATTCTGAGGGCAAGGACCCCAGTTCAGTTTCTATGTGGAGAGCAATAAGGATGCAGTGAGGAAGGGGATAGAACATCTGCATATCCACGGCCTGGCTTCTGTTGCTGATGCTTTAATGAATTTATGTGAGGAGCTGCCTGTTCATAATCTATTGTCAGTTGTCATTACTAATGGAATCACTCTCCCATGGGATAGTTCTGTGCTGTATTAAACCATTCAATCAATCAGTGGTTTAATAGAATGAAATGAGGAAGGAAATATTTGGAAATCTCGTTGGCATCAACAAAAGCCAGTGCAAACTTGGGGGAGGGAGGGCAGAGACTCTGAAAGATATAAGGTGGTTGGGGAAGGGCGTTGGTTTTTTTCTAAGTCCAGTAGATAAATTTAACAAAATTTCTTCCTCTGAAGAACTGAGGAACAGTTAGTTCTTCCTCTAGTCCCTGCAGAGGAATTAATGTGGAGCCTGCACATTTTTTAGCATTGTCATAATCCCTGAGGATGTATTTTGTCTCTCTGAAAATAGTATGTACTTTAGCCAGGTAATAAACCCGGCACTTCTTCACCAGCATTGGAAAAGTGTATTTCTAAATAATGGATTTTCTTCTCCCCAGCTGGGCTGGGCTGGAGAGGGCTTGAGAGTATGTAGATTTCTGCGCATCCTTTATTTTGTTCTACTCTAATGCTGGTCTTCCCATTTCGTCTGCGATCTGGCTTAGCCAATGCTTCATTAATTGTCTTTAGTCAGCTCCACTTACTTTTGCAAACAGCTGCTAAACCAAGCAGTTATACCACTCCAGCCCCTCAGCACAGATGCATTACACTGGTGCAGTGGGTCTCAAAGTTTTGTACTGGTGACCCCTTTCGCATAGCAAGCCTCTGAGTGTGACCCCCCCCCTTATAAATTAAAAACACTTTTAAATATATTTAACGCCATTATAAATGCTGGAGGCAAAGCGGGGTTTGGGGTGGAGGCTGACAGCTTGCGACCCCTCATGCAATAACCTTGCGACCCCCTGAGAGGTCCCGACCCCCAGTTTGAGAACTCCTGCACTGGTGTAATATGCTGTGAAACCGGAGTAAGCCCCATTTTACATCAGTGCAACACATCTATACTGGGAGTTTGCAAACTGGTGTAGCTACATTGATACAAATTTTCCAAGTATGGACTTTAGGTGTTGTTGTTTCAGTCTTTGCAGTATGGAAGCAGCCCCGTTCATTCCTAGTTTTTACCGAGGACTCCAGCCAACATTTGCTCTGGTTCTAAATAATGGCAGATGCTCGAAACTGTGTAACGCTAAGTTTGTAGGTCAAAGCTCCAGATGATGCACAATGTTTGGTGGTTGGCTCAGCTGTCGGAATCTCATCTATCAGTTGACGACTGAATCAGATAGTGAGCTGTGTGAGGTGGTTGGCTCATAGACCGCTGCATGTGCTGTGGTCCATGGAGGAAAGCCTACTAATGTTTGTAGGTCTAGTGCAAATGTGATGGCCACCATATTGGCGCATACTCCAGGGATTGACCCAGGAACCTCCAGAGCTAGAACCATGAGTGTCTACAGCTTAATCTAAAGAGTCTCTAGCTGGGGCTGTCCCATGCAGATCAAGCACAGAGGCGTACCGATAACATGCACTCACCGGTGGATTACCCAAACAAGCCAACGTTTTCAAAAGTGATCTGCAATTTTGGATGCCTCCACTTTTGGGCGCCCAGCTTGAGATACATTGAAAGGGGGATGATTTTCATAGGGCAGGTGCTCAGAACTTTCTGAAAATCAGACATTTTTATAGCGTCTCCAGTGGAGCATCCAGAATCTCAAGTCACTTTTGCAAACCTTGGTCTGCTGTTGATTAGCAGACATTACTACCGGCTTAACTGCCTGCTTGGCATGACTCCACTGCATTTTTCGACTCCTTTTCCCATTTACACAAGGTTGGCGGTGCCCAGGATTCTTTGCCACTCCTTTTGGTCCATGGCACGTGGACTCATGAGTCTTGGAGTTCCAGTCCTCCTCTCTTCAGACTTCTCTGCTAGTCTTTCCATCATATCCTCAGTATTTCATGCTGCCCTCTTCCTCCCATGCTTTCTTTGCGTGTCGTTCTTCTCCCACTCTTGTCACATGTCTAGCTAACCTCAAATGTGCGTTCTCCAGCGTACCTATCACCGAGAGTCCCAAGTTCATTTTCTCCCTGATTTCTTCCATGCACACTATAGCCATCCTCCGCTTGCCTGTCATTCATCTCAGGACACAACAAGAGACCTCTCTTCGTGACACACGTATCCTGCATAGAAGTGCTTTGGATAGCCTGCTGGAATATACATGAAGTTGGGCATTTTGTCAGGTTCATTAATTATATGCCATCCATGAAGCTGCTGTTTGTCCTGTGACGAGTGTCTCCATTCTTTAATATAACAAATGTAAAGGCAAAGATTTCAAGAATGACTTGGCACACTTGGGATGTCTCGGTTTTTGGGTGGCAAACTTGAGACACCTAATGGCGTCTTATTTTTAGACAGTGTTAAACAGGGTCTGTCTGAAAACCATGTCCATTTAAGCCATCTCAAATTGGGCATCCAAAACTAGAGGCATCTGAAATCACTACATTTTGACAATCTAGGCCAAAATGCTTCTGATCAAAAGCAAGAGACTAGACCTCTGCTGTAGCCAACAATAGGGAGAAAAGACGACTTCCCAGTCCTGTTGTGTTGCATAGTTTGAACAGGCCTATTTATACCATTAGCCTTCTTAAAAGACACCAAAGCCTTTGTCTGAGGTATATTTAAAGCTAACAATTTATATAAAGAGGCATCCTGCATGCTGGGTCATGTTGCTTTATCAGCGTGGCAGGTGGTGATTTTGGTATTCAGCGTCACACACTTGGAAACAAACGCACACTGACTATTTCTTAATTCATAGAGGTTATTTTTTTATTTTCCCATCTCTCTCTCTCTCTCTCTCTCTCTCTCCCCCTCTCCCACTCACACACACACACACACACACACACCCACACACACACACACACACAAAATTTGGTCTGTGTCTGTTGTTTTTTCCCCTCTCCTCCTGATGCATAAAATAGCAATTGTGCTCTGACTTTCTTAATGAGCCAGTTAAAAGTGAATGGAGCTGTGAGTGCCAAAAGTAAAGGCACGTGGCTGTAGGTCTCTGTGTTGATGGGTGTCTGGAATTTGAACTGGCCTGGGGCTCCGTTGCTCCCTATGGGATCTGCATTGGATAGGTTCAGTGGTGGCAATTCTTTAATACATTTTGCCTGCTCTCTTGAAGTTTCTTTGCTGGGTTTGTTGGGAGAAATGTATTTTTTTATAGATATATTCCTTATGTTAAGTTTCAAGCACAACAACAAAGGCAATGGAGGAATGCATGCAGGACTCATGCCTTCCATCTTGAGCAAAGCACAAGCAAAGTAAGCTGTCATGGGATAAGAGGGAAGGTCCTCTCATGGATTGGTAACTGGTTAAAAGATAGGAAACAAAGGGTAGGAATAAATGGTCAGTTTTCAGAATGGAGAGGTAAATAGTAGTGTTCCCCAGGGGTCTGTACTGAGACCAATCCTATTCAACATATTCATAAATGATCTGGAAAATGGGGTAAACAGCGAGGTGGCAAAATTTGCAGATGATAACTATCTTGAGTAGTTTTGTAAGTCCCCGGCAGACTGTGAAGAGCTACAAAGGGATCTCTCAAAACTGGGTGACTGGGCAACAAAATAGCAGATGAAATTCAATGTTGATAAATGCAAAGTAATGCAAAACATAATCCCAACTATACATATAAAATGATGGGGTCTAAATTAACTGTTATCACTCAAGAAAGAAATCTTGGAGTGATTGTGGATAGTTCTGTGAAAACACCCACTCAATGTGCAGCGTCAGTCAAAAAAGCGAACAGAATGTTGGGAATCATTAGGAAAGAGATAGATAATAAGACAGAAAATATCATATTGCCTCTGTATAAATCCATGGTACACCCACATCTTGAATACTGCATGCAGATGTGGTTGCCCCATCTCAAAAAAGATATATTGGAATTAGAAAAGGTTCAGAAAAGGGCAACAAAAATGATGAGGAGTATGGAACGGCTGCCATGTGAGGAGAGATTAATAAGACTGGGACTTTTCAGCTTGGAAAAGAGATGACTATGGGATATGATAGAGGTCTATAAAATCACGACTGGTGTGGAGAAAGTAAATAGGGAAGTGTTATTTACTCCTTCTCATAACACAAGAACTAGGGGTCACCAAATGAAGTTAATAGGCAGCAGGTTTAAAACAAACACAAGGAAGTATTTTTTCACACAACGCACAGTCAACCTATGGAACTCCTTGCCAGAGGATGTTGTGAAGGCCAAGACTATAATAGGATTAAAAAAAGAACTAGATAAGTTCATGGAGGATAGGTCAATCAATGGCTATTAGCCAGGATGGGCAGGGATGGTGTCCCTAGCCTCTGTTTGCCAGAAGCTGGGAATGGGCGACAGGGGATGGATCACTTGATGATTACCTGTTCTGTTTATTCCCTCTGGGGCACCTGGCATTGGCCACTGTCTGAAGACAGGATATGGGCTAGATGGACCTTTGGTCTGACCCAGTATGGCTGTTCTTATGTTCTTTGAGCATGGGTTTTCCATAGTACAGTTCTGTCCAGAGGCTAAGCACAGACTACACACCCAAAACTCATTTAAATCAATAGGACTTGCAGATGTCCAGCACCCTTCTGGTTCAGGCCCGAAGAGCCTTTGTTTTTGATTTAGCATCTCCAAACAGTTTCAAATAATCTATCTATTTTAGGTACTTGTATGGCCCCCATTACCAGAGTATCTAAGCGCCAATAATCTTTAATGAATTTATTCCCCTCCCACATCACCCCTGTGAGGTAGGCAGTGCTATTATCGCCATTCTACAGAGGGGGAATTAAGGCACAGAGACACTAAGGTCTGGTCTCCACCTAAAATTTAGGGCGACCTGGCTATGTTGCTCAAGGGTGTCAAAAATTCAGCTCCTCCCCCGGCCCCCCGAGAGATGTAGTACAGACTTCTTCCAGTATAGATTTCTTCCATCAATGTAGCCACCGTCTCTTGAGGGAGTGGTTTACTACAGCAATAGAAACCCCCCTTCTGTTGCTGTAGCAAGTGTCTACGCTACAGCGGTGTAGCTGCAGTGCTTGTAGTGGGGTCATAGCCTAAATGTCTTGCCCCGGGGCACGCTGGGGGTCTTCGTTAAAGCAGGGAATTGAGCTCAGATTTCCCAAGTCAGCACCCTAACCACTGGACCATCCTTCCTCTCTTCAGAGGTATCTAAGAAATGGCTTATTAGGGATTTGGAACGCTGGCAAACTTTGCTAAAGAACAAACCTTCCCTAGACCACCTTCCTTCGGTTGTTGTGGTTGTTATCAGGCTACTGTAATATGCTTGTGTCTTTCGGTTTGCTTAACAGAACAATAACAATGCAGAAAATTTTTTCCTGATGAGGTATGTGAACACTAGAGCCAATGGAAAAATGAAAACCTATTTTCACAAAGAATGGCTGAATGTTGAAGTGATTTTCAATTTGAAGTGTTCAAAACTGACCCATTCGTTGTTTTTTCAGTCAAAAGGTCTGTGAGGTACAATATGGACGCGTTAGCACAACTGCGAGACCCAGATCCAGCAATTGTAAACTGAGGTTTACAAAGCAGTGTGGACTCTCAAGCACGTGCGTGGCAACACGGAGTCTGCAGGCCCATGTCCCGCAGACCTTGGCTCAGTGTGCAGTGTAGACATACNTATTGGTAACCTTCTTCAGAGGTATCTAGGAAATGGCTTATTAGGGATTTGGAACGCTGGCAAACTTTGCTAAAGAACAAACCTTCCCTAGACCACCTTCCTTCGGTTGTTGTGGTTGTTATCAGGCTCCTGTAATATGCTTGTGTCTTTCGGTTTGCTTAACAGAACAATAACAATGCAGAAAAAAACAATTTCCTGATGAGGTATGTGAACACTAGAGCCAATGGAAAAATGAAAACCTATTTTCACAAAGAATGGCTGAACGTTGAAGTGATTTTCAATTTGAAGTGTTCAAAACTGACCCATTCGTTGTTTTTTCAGTCAGAAGGTCTGTGAGGTACAATATGGACGCGTTAGCACAACTGCGAGACCCAGATCCAGCAATTGTAAACTGAGGTTTACAAAGCAGTGTGGACTCTCAAGCACGTGCGTGGCAACACGGAGTCTGCAGGCCCATGTCCCGCAGACCTTGGCTCAGTGTGCAGTGTAGACATACCCTAAATGTACACCCAGGTGGTAGCATTGTGGTGCCCCGGTGTGAAATCAGGATTTTCAGTTGCAATCTACTGGTTAAAGCCTGATCTGAAGATGACTGAATTCAATGGAAAGACTCCCATTGACTTTTCAAGGGACTATGGATCAGGCCCTAAATGATATCACTGGGGCATACAGCGCACAACCAGTATGTCAGCAAAACAGCAGTGTTAAGCCATGTGCAGATGACCGACTTGAAGCAGTTCGCATCTGCAGATGGCAACAGGGTTTGAAAATGTGAGCCATGCACCTTTACCATTCCTGCAGTGATGAGCGGAGATGCGTGTTCGACAGCTTTTCTATCGTAACACATAGAGCTGTGGCACCTGCTCACCTGTCTTTGTAAAATGCCTTTATTGTTTTGGTCTGATGGGGCCAGGCTGACCACGCTGGCTGCTGCAAATGAGTGCTTCATAGCGCCTTGCTCTCCCTTAGGCCTCCCCCCAGCATGGAGGTCGAGTAACTGCTCTGGGTCCTGGGGATTCCCTGCTGGGAGGAAGGGGAGGAATCCTGATCCTCTTGCCCCACAGCTCATGGATAACTCTGTGGCCCTAGCAGTCCCGATCTTGAGACCACTATTTGATCTCAGTTGCATCCCTTCCTTCCTCCTGGGCACCTGCCCCTCTCCCTGGGCTAGGATGTTCAAAGGAGCCTCATGGAGTTAGGCACCCAGCTTCCACTGGAAGTCAATAGGATTTGGGTGTTTACCTCCCTTTGAAAACTCAAGTCTTTTTCCTTAAAGAGTCCCATCAAACTTTGTTATACCACCCCTTTCATGTCATGACTTTCTCTTACCCTAGCTCTCCAGCTTTGTCCTAAGTGCCCTTGACAAATCACATCCTCTGATCTTGTTCAATGCCTTTCTCAGCCTCTCCACCAGTCCCTTACCAGTCTCTTCCAGTATAAGCCATAGTACAGCCCAGTCCTTCCATCACACACCTCCCTAGCAGTTAACACCATCTTTTGTTTGGATGACAGTCCATGCATCGCTGGCCATGAATTTTAGCCCATCATTTCTGGTCCAGCTGGCACTTGAAAAAGAAAAACAAAACAAAACAGAAGCCCTGTTTTTCAAGTGTTTTTCAGATGAATCCTACAAATAGGCACTGTAGAGGTTTGAAATTGATTGTCTGGCAAGAGTAGAATAGATTACTGTCTAGTATGTTGGGGCAAAAACTATGCCCACTGTGCTGTGAACTTTGCCTCACCCACTGCAAACTCCGCACTGGCCAAGAATAACGGGCTTAGTCCTCTCTCCTTCCAAAAAAAAAAAAAAGTGTTGTTGCTTTGTTAAATAAAAATTTCTAGCAGAGACATGATTTACCATTTCTGAGTGGGTGGAAAGATGCTGAACGTGAAGAGAAAGCTGATGAAATGCCAGAGGTCTCTCTCTTTTAACAAATCCACTGTTATCCAGACAAAATACCTCTCTGCCTGTCTCTCCCCCACCCCCTTCATTTTACTGTATGTGAAGTTATAAATATATTTCTGTGCCAGCAAGGGAAGAAATACGTTATGCCTTGAAATGCACAGGATTCTCTAGAATTGATTGTCTTAATGCATTTTCTAGTGGCTGGGAAAGATTTACTACTGTATATAATTGAATTCTACACGGTATTATAAAGTGGTCATTTTTTTAAAAGAAGTATATATAAGTCACAAGTAGGACTGAAGAAATATGTTGGAACAGATTCTAGCACCACTTATTATGGCATAAATCCAGAATAACACCATTGAAGTCAATGGAAATACTAGAAATATACAAGGATATATCTGTGAATTCGATATTCTCCTTAACCTCTGAGGATCGGACAAGAAGCAATGGGCTTAACTTGCAGCCAGAGCGGTTTAGGTGGAACATTAGGAAAAACTTCCTAACCGTAAGGGTGGTCAAGCACTGGAATAAATTGCCCAGGGAGGTTGTGGAATCTCCATCATTGGAGATTTTTAGAACAGGTTAGACAACAATGGTCAGGGATGGTCTAGATAATACTTAGTCCTGCCATGAGTGCAGGGGACTAGACTAGATGACCTCTCGAGGTCCCTTCCAGTCCTATGATTCTATGATATTAAATGATCATAACCTTTCCTGATCTCCCTCTTTATAGTTATGGTACTTTCTATGTGTAATTTCCCCTGTAGTGAAATGAGCAAGATATCTGTCCAATGTTTCCATGGAGGTCTTACATTGTACATCAACAGTTCTGTCACGAGGCATGTTCATTTTTCAAGGTTTTGTACACTGAGGGCAAAGAAAGGCAGAATTTAGAAGATTCCTTATCAAATTATACCGGTTGATGAGCTCTGATATCAAGAGCAAAGCAATTAGTCTAGATATTACCAGATAGACAGTGCAATGCAGAAATGGAGATGCCTTCACTTCAGCTAAGAAGAGACAAAAAAGAAATCTTACAAAGATAATTTCATTTCTGTTCTCTTTCGGTCATTGCTGTGTGTGTTGTTTTAGATACCTTTCCCTTGGGGACCGGATAGCTCAGGGAATTGCAAATAAGATACAGAGGGTGTCAATCCATTAGCTTTCTCCAGAGTTATCAGTCCTGCAACTTTCACCAGCCCTAAAATTCACTCCATTTATTTTTATTTTCATCGCTCTCTCTCTCTCCAAAGTTTAAGTGGATACATTTTAGAGGCGCAGCACTGGGGGTGGAAAAAAAATGACACAACACTTCTTAGATAGTGCCAATCTTCAATGAAGCATGTGTTGTATACCTACAGGAATTGTGGGACTCAGTGAAGACAGAACCCAGAAATCTTAGCTCACAAAACACGGGTCTCTACCACTTGAGTTAAAAGGACAAAAGCTTTGGTATTATTAATATTTACATATTCTTTGTGAGCTCCAGTAGGGGGTGACAAAATATCACCTGCTTAGTCAGTGTGTTACAATGTATCCCTTCCCCCGTATTAGAAATTCTTCTTTCTCCCTACTGGTGCAAGCCAAACTTCCTCATCTTTTGTCATAATGCCACCTCTTTATTACTGCCTCCAATACGAAAGCTACGAACTTCTGGCTCTGAAATGCTCTTGCCGTTACTCAAATAGCTTTCAGCAAACTATGTGTTTTATTCTGACATTCAAAAATGCTTGAATCCCAAGGGCAGTTTTAAGTCTAAGGGTAGAACATATAATGATCCTAGAATCAAATGATGATGTAATCCTCCAGTGAAAATACATTCACTTAGGAAGTACATGTACTGTAATTCTACAGAAAAGGAATTTATTTTCCTTATTTTTTTTTTAACTCTGTAAAACACAAAAGTATATAGTCAAAAGAAATGGGGAAGGTGGAATTTTTTCCTCCAAGTCTTCAATTTGTGCATAATCGTTTTAAAACAAAGATGTTTCATACTAGAAAATTAGTGATTTAAAAATCAAATCAAATCTGTGTGACCTAGTGGTTAGAACACGGGACTTGGAACTCAGGAGAACTGTCTTCTATATGCAGCTCTGCCACTGCTCTGCTGTATGACTTTCGGCAAGTTTCTTAGTCTCTCTCTACTTCAATTTCCCCATTTGTGAAATGGAGATAATGATACTGATGTTTGTAAAACACTCTGCAATTCACTGATGAAAAGCGCTGTGTACGAGTGAGGTATTTTACCATCATCATCCGTTTCTTTATATTCCTGAACAATTCTGGGCTTGTTATAAACCCCCAGTGCTTACTTTTGCTGGCAAACTGAAATACCCAGGGTGACATTCACCCCACACGCCACTTAAATCTAGAAACAGGCGAACAGTTGATTTTTTTTTGGTTTGATGGCTAAACTGGAAAAATTAAATTGTTTCAGTTTGATCTGAAATTAAATTTTTTTTTAGGAAAAACTAAAACTTAAAAAAAAAAAAAGTTGTTTTGGGTCAAATTAAATATTTTGTTCAGGATTTAGGGTCGAATCCTGCAGATATTCCAGAGCACAGGGCTTCCTGTCCATGACTAGTCTGCTGAAGGAAGCGCTTTGCCTGGTAATAACTTTTTACAGGATTAGGCCCCTAGGTTGGAAATGGGGATATAGGGCTTTGTGTGCAGGAGAGAGCTTGCAGGGTCCTGGCTGGTATGAGCGGGGTCAGCTTGAGAATGGACGCAAAGACAGAATGAATCCACTGCCAATGTTCCCCTTAACCACCAGTATTCCTTAGTAAGCTCTTAAAACACTCTTCATCTATGTTTTCATCAGAGAGTTAAACCCAACAGGGTAGATTGCATAGCAAGAACATTTTCAGCTGATGGTTGGTGACTCCAAAGTAAACAGGTTTGAAAAACCAGATTAATTTTTTCCACATCTATATAAAGGGTGAATGAGCAGCCTAAATCAAATCACTGTAGTGTGTTATAGGTCTTTTGTATAGAAGGGCACAAGTCATAAAAATCTTTATCTGAGGTTGGGTCTGGATTTAACCCTCCTACAGCGCCCTTCCCCCCCCCCTTCCCCACACTGCCCCCTGAAAGTTCGTGGAAGTTTGGAGTTTGTATTCTGGTTTGGACCCATCTCTAATCTTTCATACTGGTGTGTTGCTGTGTAGGGAATAGAATGCAGCTGAGCTACACAATTCTAATGTGTTTCAAAACTAATGATTCGTTGAAATGTCAGGGTTTCTGAACCCAAGCTTGGCAAATATGAAGGAGATTTTCTCCTTCCAGCCATACTATGTCTAGCAAAGATTTCTTTTTTTAAATTGCTTCTCCAGTGTTACATTCCAATAGGAATCTACCAACTGAATTGTTATCACCTGTAGAGGTTTTGTGTCTATGTAAGAAAGCAGGATACCTAGGTCAGTCAACACAGCACATCACTCGGTGTGTGAAATTTCAATCCAGGCATTGATCTGAGCCGGGATTATACGTGAAATAAAAACACAGGCTCTAGCATCTGGTGGGGAAGAAAATTCTTTTTACAATGTTGTACATTTAACAAGCAAATTATTATAGTGTTCCAGAGATGCGTCAGAGGGGACAAAAACAATCTATTCTATAGAGCTGCAGTTCCTCAGATGGTGTAAATCAACACAGCTTCATTAGTTCAATGGAGCTATGCAGCTTTACACCAGTTAAGAATCTGGTCTATAGACGGGGACATTTTTTGAGGCTCTGTTGAATGCCAGCTGTGATGAGATGTCTGGAAAGTCAGGCAGACTGAGTCTTGAAGGGAGCACTATTCTCTTGTCTGCAAACTACACCGCTCTCAGAGGATTTTATATTTTGTATTTATTTTTATAATGTATATACTGTGCATATTAAAATCTCTCTCTCTAGGTGACAGGCTTATTTCTGGGTTGGGGATGGTGGAGAGTGGGGGCCACTCCTTATATATCTTGTGTTTCTTCCTTATCTGTCATTTGCTCAAAGTGCATGTTTTGAACTTTCGTTACCCTCATCTTCTCTCCATTTCTTCTGCATGGTTAGAACACTAGCTTGCTGAGTCCTGTCTTAATTTAGGCCCCAATTCTGCAACAACTTATACACGTATTTAACTTTGCGCACTGAAAGTTGTCTCATTTAAGCTGGCGGGTCTACTCACAGTGCATAAAGTTAAGCCCATCCCCATGGCTTTGCAGGATCAGTGCCTTAAATGTAAGCTCTCTGGGGCTGGACTTGTCTTTTTTTATACATTTGTCCACACTCTGTCACATTGAGGGCCCATTTTTATTATGGCCTCTAGAGAGTCCTGTAAAGAGTAAATAATAATTAGAGATGATCAAAACTTTTTGTATGAAAAAGGTTGTGATGTTTTTGTTGAAAAATCCCCTTCCCCTCCCCCCCCGAAACTTTTCATGATAGAATTAGTGGAGAAAATTTTGAGAATAATCAAAAATGTCTATTTTTACCAACATTTTCACAGAAATTTTTATCAATTTTTTTCTTTAAATCCTTATTAAAGTGTTTTGTTTTACCCCAAACCACGGTTTCTTACTGCAAACCGGGTGTTTGCCAAATGAAAAAAAAAAAATGTAGGCAAAAAAAAATGGAGAATTTCATGAAAAACAGAAAAAGGGTCCATTTCAAATGGTGAAATGGAAACAACATCAAAAATGTTAGTGAAATCATTTCCCCATTTTCTAACTAGCTTGAAGGTGTGTGTAGAGTACTTTATCAAGCTTTTCTGGCTGTTTGCAGCAGAGTCTTAAGAAATGCACCTTGTTCAGTCAGGGCATCTCACTCACGACAATTACTGAGACAAATGTACCTATTGTAATGATCTTTCTTTCTATGAATGCTGTTGGTCCAATGGAGTTGGGAAATGCTCTCTTCACAAAATTCCCCTAGATCCCTTTGTGTACCAGAAAACAGCTCTTTGTTTTTCTTATAGCTTCAAGTTACTCTTCTGTTTACCCTCAGAAAAAGGGTGTTGGGGAAAGGTCATGAGAGACTAGAATCCTGTTGTACTCGTCTCGCTTCCCGAAACAGTCTGTTCTGATTGCAGTTCAAACAGCTGACTGTTGATTGCTGTACAGGAATCAAATTAGATGAGTTAAAAACCCATATCAATCACCCTCAGGCACACTTCCATATGAGACATAGAATCAAAAGCTTTATGGTAATCAAGGTAAAGTGGCTAATTAAAGTCCATTAAAATTGTCAAGTTGAAAATCCCCTCTCTCTACTTCTGCACCTTCTCAATCCTGTCTGTTTGACAAACCACAGCTGACTTCATTTATTTTCTGTGGCAAAATGTGCCAGAGCCAGACGCGCTACTGAAGGCATCGTAAAAGTCAGGGTATACAATTGTACTCACACCTAGATTATGGGGATACATCCAGTCCTAGAGGCCGGAGGAAAGTGAAAGTAGGAATGTTTGGATTTAAAGTTTACAAACCTTGGAACCGGTTGCGATATACGCACTGCAATAGGTCTCAAAGGGTTTCATGCTTTCCAATATATACCATAAAACTTAAAAAATTAAGATAAAGATCTAACTGTACTGAAACTCCATAGTGTCAGAAAAGCCCTGTGACTGATATGCTGTGTTATTTCTAAAGCACCTGTCATCTTATTATATATGTGCCTGTTCTAAATTTAAGCCAAGAATATCATCCTCTGAGATAGGCTTTTCCCAATTTTATCTCAATATCAAAGTGATTCAGAATGGCATGCAAGGCACTTCCATAAAAGGTGGAAATGAGACACACGTCATTGGTACTTTGACATAATGAGAAAATGTCTCAGATTGCACTGTCAAACAATTGCATGCACAATTATTAGGAGGGGCTGTGGTTCATATAACTTTCAAAGCTTACCTGCCTGAGCTGCATGTGCAATCCGATAGTTAGATGTCTAAATCATATGAATTACATGCATAAGTAATTGAAGATCCAGTTATCGGTGCTTGCAAAATCAAAAGCTGGTTTGAGGCCTTTTTCCAAAATCAGGGTCAAAACTGTTAGGCACTATATTTTGACGTGGGCTTCATGCCTGATATTTCAGAGGTGTGAGAGCACCTGTAGCTCTCATAAGCATCAGTGGGAGCTGCAGGCTATATGAACCTCAGAAAAATAGGCCTTAGTGTTCTCTATACTATAGTATGTAATGTCATTGGGAGTGGATTTTTTCCTAGCTTTCAGATTTTTAAAATTTTGACCCCCTGCTTTCAGGGTGATTGTTAGAAAGCTGTACTTTTCAAAATAAAAAGTTGTTTCAACCCAAAACCCAGAACGTTTTTGTTTTGAAAATATTGAACCAAGATGTTTTGACAATTTTGAAGTTTTTGAATTATTATTTTTTTCAGAACAGGAAATTTGTCAAAACCAGCCCTTTCCCACGAACAGTTTCAGGTTTGACGAATCAGTATTTTCTAATGGGGGGAAAATTGTTTTATTGAAAATTCCTCATCAGCTCTAGAAGTGACATGATTTTTGGGTGCTTTTTGTTGGGTGCACAACTTGAGACAGCATAAAGAAGTCAGATTTTCAGAAAGTGCTGAGTCACCAGCATTCTGAAAACAAGGCTTCTTTAAAGGTGTCTCAAGTTGGGCACCCAAAACCTACTTTTGAAAACATTGGCCTGTAGTATTTAGCTAAGAACATCGCTGGCTGTGCTCACCATTGCTTGACTCTGCCATGGAAAAGTCTGGATTAACTCCACTGTGGTTTCGCTAACATTCACTTCTGATTGCCGATGCTATTTTCAGGAAAAATCTCATGCCTGAAAAAATAGATGGATACGTCACTTCAGCTGAAGACAAGGAACGTGTAACTTAAACTTCCCCTCCCCCCCATTTTTGTGATCAACTTAAAGAGAACATTGTATGAAATACAGTGATGTTCATGTGTCAAAGGCATCAGAAGAAGATTCAGTGTGTGAACAAAAGGTTTAGTGAATAAATTTTTCAGATGCTGCGGTATGTCATATTTCTACTATGGAGCGTCCCTATAATTTTGTTTTGTGTTTTGCTTCATGCACAATTATTTTTTGTAACATTTCCTTTCTCTAAATAGTGTAAAGTACATTTCTGGAGGCAAGACAGTATACTATATTAGACCATAAGTCTGACACTGAGGTTCCTTATCCCTACTCCCTAGACTAAAAATCAACCCCAAAAGCTCTTTACTGCTGATGAGGTAGAAAGTTCAGTTGAAGCCTACGGAAACTGCTGGTTACTCTGTTGCTATGAGTACAGTTTTTTGCCTTGTTAAAAAAAAGGTGATCAATTCTCAAGTCCCCTCCAGCAGTTCACTTAGCATTTGCTGGCTCTTGCCAGATACCAATATTCTAGAGAAGTGAGGGAGGGAAACACAAATCAGCTGTCACAGCAAAAGAAAAAAAGAACAAGTCAAGGAAGTAATTTTAATGTATGTGTTGGATCAGTCGGCCTGTGACCAACAGGCAGACAAGGAGATTTTGCATTTTAGGTCTAAAGAAAAATGAGGTTCTTATCTGTTATCCATTATCATAATGCAGATTGCACAGTACTGAAACAGTACTGTGCAATCATCTTAGAAATCAAATCTGATGTATATTCAGTGTGTTGCCTACAAAACACACTGGCATGAGAAGAGGCACACAATTGCTTAGGTGAAAGTGAATCATAGCCACAAACTTTGCAGTAAACCCAGGTTTGAGGCTAAAATGGATTGTGCCTCATTTTGATGATTGATAAAGAGTTTGTAAAGCTTCAAACTTCTTACATTTTAGGATCCGCAATGTGACCTTGGAAACATAACCACTGAGAACCCCTCAGAAGGTCCAACTGCTTTTCTTGATCTCTAAACCTCCTGAGTTGTACACTCAGGGACCCAAGCCAGGTCTAATTCTTCACTTGAATGGAAGAGGAGGACATCCATCCTGAGTTCGCGGGGCATGAGAAACTCAATTGGTCAGATGTACATTCCTAAATGAAGTTGTCTGAACTGCTTAATCTTTGGATTTGTATGTGCCATGCAACAATGTAGCCATGCATTAGGACACGTCAGGGTATGTTCTTCCCTCAGTTACATCCCGTGAATCTCTTTACAGCCCACTGAAGTGACTGGGGGTTGCACAGGTGTATCTGAGGGCAGAATTAGGCTTTTTTTGAATACTGTCATGTTGAGTTCATGATCTGTGCTTGTTTCAAACTCTGTGTAGTCTTGTGGGGCATTGATTTTTGCACACACACCAGATTGCTGAGAACTGTTTTCCACATCAGTTTTAGTAACGGTCGCGGGAGCCAGCGCTGGAAGCAATCGGAGCGCTCATGTGGACTGTTTTCAGTAAAGTTGCCGAAAGCGTGGCTGAAGCTCAGTGGGACAGGGATGCCCGATCTTGTAGTCCTTAGGCAAAGCACCCATTGATATCAGTTAACGTGAAGTCAATGGGAGTCTTGACTGAGCTAGGATTCTAAGATTGAACTCAATGAGTTCTATTAAGTGATACATTCATTATAGAAAGATACAGCTGAGTGAGGCTCGTGAACTCTCGCAATGCTAAAAATACAACATCGTACGACAGATGAGTTCACTAATCTGCCCAATAGGAGTACACTGCTGGTCTTGCCAGTTATCAATCCAGCCAGTTCCTTGGTGTTCCTGGGATTGTTTTTGTTTTGGATCTTGTGGCCTCAGCAATTGCTTTGGCAATTGATTGATGGATCTGGAGTTCATAGGAAGCAAAACTAGTATCTAAGAAAATAGTAGTATGAGAGAGAAGCAGAGCCACAATCCTGGGGAATTTGGAATGCCAACTATGACTACATTCCAAGAGGAGGCCAACAATTCAGACCTACTGTTAATGGATCCATTGACTGAATGAGTCCGAGGCATATGGGCAATTCAAAAAAAAAAATTCTTCATAAGGAATCTGAAAGGCAACAGTGGTATGATCCGTTATGTTGAGTGTCAGTGTAGCCCTTTATATTTTTTACAAAATTCTACACTCGAAAGACAAAGTGATTTTGTAAGAATGACTGAAATAGGGTGTCAGATTCTAGGACCTTGCTCAGAGATGTAGAGCTGCTTTCCTGACTCATCTTGGCACCCAGACTAGTTAGGTCCTCTTAGTTCCAACACAGTTTTGCTTATTGAGATTTGAATGTTTCCCTTTGCCAGAGGGGTCCTGCAGTGAGAAACCCTAGGAAAAGGCTCCTGTAATAGGAAATTTAGGCTGAGATTTGTTTAGTTTTAATTTCACCCCGAATAGCAACCCAGGAAGCAAGTAAATTTAAAGACATCTAATGTGCAAGTAGGTTTACTGTGTTAACAGCTGAGCAAGAATGCTACCTGCACATAGTGACTTTACATAGTTCCGTCTCTGTCCTCTCACAGGAACATTTTTGTATCATGTACATATCAGAAGTTGACTTTGCAAGGATGGTGGTTAGAGATCTCCACCTTGGACCATAAAACAGAGCAGCCTTTTACTAGCCATAAATAAGATGCTTGCAATCAAAATGTAACTGATCATTTTGCCCACTGCCAAACTGAATGCATATGTTTTTGCAGTGAGTCCGCTGTGTAATAACCATTCTCACTTACATACATTGGAGAGAAGCTGGCTGCTTATTTAGGAGAGACCAGATGATCTTCCCTCTTTCCCTACTTCTTCCTGTAGGACTTGTCTTGGGAAGGCCACGTGACTCCTGTGGCTTCCTTTGGTTACGGTCATGGCTTGGTGAGTGGCTCTGAGAGCCCTTTTCCTCTCTAGCTGTTGCTTGACCTCAGCACTCCCTTTTGCTTTGTCCTGCTGCAGCAACTGCTTTCTACACTCAGCTGTTCTCGGGGGCTTCTGAAATCCTGGAGCTATTTAAAACCTTGGCTGTGGTAACATTTCAGCTGCTGTATTGCCCTCTTAGCTGCAAGTCATGGAGAAACTCCACATGCTGCTAAATGTAAGAGAGATTCTGAATCAAGAGGTGCAGTTAAGGGATCCTGCTGCTATCTCGGGGAGCATGTGGGGCCTTGCAGGTTCCCACACTAAATCATGCAATTGGAGAGGGTAAGGAGGCAGGAGAGCGTGGCATATCCTCCTTATTGAAGTGTGTCAATTGTGGGGAGAGTGTCTGGTGGGGGGAGAGTGTCTATGGGCTTAAACGTTAGCATGCTTATGGAGAGCATATTTTGGAACCTCCAGACATCTGTCTATCCAGCATGCGGGGGAGGGGGGGGAATGGGACATGTTTTATGACTCAGAGCTGCTGCCACAGCAGTTAACTTTGACTTCTAATCAAGTTGGGGAGCACAGCCTCTCAGAGCAGGGCTACACAGTCCACTTCAGCACGCAGGTTTAATTCTGCCCCTGAGCCACACACCAAAAGAATGAGAACTGTTTCCTTAACTGAATCGCCACTCCCCAGTGGAAAGAGAGATGAAAAGAGAGGAGAGCATTTTGGGGTTGTAAATACGTTATTCCCCCTTTGCCTTTCCAGCATTTCAATGTCAGTTATTCAAATGCTTCCATTAAAAACATGCTGGGTTGTTTTTAAACAAAACAAACACATCTTCAAGTTGAAAGTAGCCACTGCTAGATTTTCCTGTTAGGGCCGATCTACACATAGTTAAATCATTATAAAAACAGTATCAATTTAAAAACGGATATAGTTACATTTAATGAAACTCCCTGGTGTGAACGCGGTTATAGTATTATCAAAGTGTTTGTATCCACTTAATTACCAAAATAAAAGGGCTGATTTTTATATAAAGCTAGTTTATGCTGGTATTACTGCATCCACAGTAGGGGTTGCACTGATTTAACTATATCAATTTTGATTTGTGCATAAGCAAAAACTAACTGTACTGGTTTATAGTCAAACTCTTGGGTATTCCTCTCAGGTATTCCTTTAGTGCATTAAGAACACAAACTCAGTTTGAAGACTTATATAGTCATCTGAACCCAGATCTATTCTGTCCCTGATTCAGCAAAATTGATAAGCACATGATAATTCCATCTCTATTCAGCCAAGCATGTAAGATGTCCTACTGATGTCAATGTCTTAAACTTAAACACATGCTTAATTTGTTTGCTGCAACAGTGCCTCTGTGAAGCTCTCCTACCTCTCTGATTTGGTAGATAATAACTCACATTATCCTTTGTTCTGAGCTCTCATAAAAGAGGACATACATAGTGTTGAAACGGATCTTTAATGGCCCACAGCTGGGCGCATTGTTACTGGTACCAGTGAGAATTCGGAAACCAATATGCCTAATGCATAGTAATTTATTTGAGAAAGAATCACACAAGTAGTTAAGGTTACATAGTACACATCTTTCCCAATAAGCCTCAGTTCCTCAAGCATAAACCCTCAATAACTATGTTAGCCTTACACAGTATCCTGATTGGCAAACAAAGCAGGTTTATCTACCAATTCTAAATGGAGACGTCTTCTCTTCTTTTCTTTTCCCCTCTCAGCTACTTGGTCCATCAAATGTCCCCCGAAGCAGGGTCTAGGTCACCCTGAGGACTTCTGTCTTCAGATGTTAAGTTAGTTCCCCAATTAACTAATTTACTTTGCTTAGCATTTGCCTTTGCTTAAAGGAGTCACATGTCCCAGAAATATGCCTTGTGGGTGTCTTATTACTGATTTTCTTTAATTAATATTTTGGAAGGGACTGCAAAGCAGACACAGACCAAAGTTCAATCACCCTCTTATCAATCATTCACTTAAGCTCTTCCCGTGATGCCATCCAGAGTGGTCATTTTGACCCAGGTCAGCTTGTACTAAGTCCACTGATTGCATGATTTTACGTGAGCTGGTTCCCTTGCTGATATTCCAAAGTTCGATGTTGAAACATACACACAGATTGAGCCTTTATTAACCATTCAGGTGCCATTTTAGCACTGCCAGTAATTTCCCACACCATTTATATAATGCTAAGAGAATCCTGCTCCCAGAATCCTCTAGCAGATTCCGACATACCAAGCCATACCAAACTCATGCTTACCACATTCATTCATATCAGTCATAGCAATTCATAATAATTTGGCACTGGCCCAACACATAGCATCATACATACAAAACCAGAACATTATTACTTGATTGCTGGCTCCATCTAATGTGATATATCCATGGATTTATCATGTGCATATCATCGTTGTTGTTGTTGATTTATATTGCACTAGCACTTCGAGGCACCAGTTAGGAACAGTGGTGTGTTATAGGAGCGCTCTACACGGGAGAGATGTCTTATTCTGCACAGCTCTTTACATAAAGCTGTGATCCAGCACATACCACAGTGGGCGCTGTTAAGTTTGTAGTAACAAGACAGTGTCTGCCCCAAAGACCCCATGATCTTGGTTAATGACGAGATGCAACAAGTGGAAGGGACAAACAAATTGTGTCAGGTGATAGTACTAGATAATGGTGATATGAGCATGCTTTCCTGTAGGCTAATGGGGTGGTATACAGTGCAGCTTGCAACTGCCTAGCTGTTATCAACAGGCAGTGCTCTCTAAGCAGCAAGCAGTCCTATGTGAAAAATAAGAACCATCAGATCCATCACTAAGGGGAATGATTAAGTTTGTCATTTCATCGCCAGCGTCCTAAAGTTTAGATAGCTTTTGTTAAGTGAGTGAATCAAACATCTCGGTGTTTGAACTGCAGCTACTGCTTCTCAAAACGAATTAGTTGAGCTGGTAAAAACATGTGATGGAGTAGTTTTCTGTTGAAAAATGCATTTTCATCAAAATCTAACTGTTTTTCAGGAGTATGTCAATTTCAGCAAAAGTTTTGACAGGAAAAAGTCAAAATGAATCATTTCAACTTCCTAATTTAATTTGGAGAACATTGATTCCTTTTGTTTAGACTTTAAATTACTATATCATACATTCAATGTGTATTAATATACATTATAATATAAAATAATCATTTCATTTTGACTTTCACATTTTATTAAATGTTACATAAACATTTTGTTTCATGTTGAAATATAATAAGGTAAAAATGCTTCATTTTGATAAATATTTCCAAATCATTTTTTTCCTAGCATTGTCATTTTGCTGGAAAATGTAGCTCTTTATTCCAATTTGGAACAGAATTTTTTTTCAAAATATTGGGATTTCCTACGGAATGGAAATTCTGGTTTCCTGACCAGATCTACTAAGCAGTGAGCTGATGGAAAACCGTCACCAGATCAGCTTCATCTGGTATTACATCTCTGTTATATATATTGATATATATGGGGAGAAAGCTCAGTGTTTGGCCAGGTTTTAAATAGCTCATTCCCTGACTTTATTCCAGTTCAGATATGGTGTATATCGGTAGGAGAGGGGGGATCCTACAAACTGGTGAATCGTTATCCTTGGGATCCCTCTGCATTGTCTGGCTTGTGGTCACTTAATAATTTATTGGGTCATCACACTCTCTGGTGACCCCCTGCTGTATGGATTTTACATTTAACTTTTTTTGTGTTTTTATTCAATTTTACTCTAATTGTTTTTAACAGTGAACACGGTAAGTGTACTAATGCATAGCATTATTTTATTTCATGCAATTAAATATAGCGGTGAAGGCCAGACTGAAATATTGTACATATACATGACTGTGTTAACCTCACCTATATTTTTACATATTGATGGTGAAATCAAAACTGACAATACAGAACTGGGCCTGTCTTCACTGGAAATCAGGCTAATTATTTTCTCCCTATCAAAAAATGTGAAATTTACAGTGCAAAGGCTTTTAAGGAAATGCAAACATGTCCTTGAATTTCAGGTAGTGCTGCATTTCATGGAAATGTTTTCATACCTCCCCCAGTTTTCTGAATGAACTCCTGAAAGCCATTTTTTTTTGTTAAAGACTTAGTCACTGTATACAAAGGGATTGCCTCGAGTAGGGAAAGGTGAACTGTTGTAACTACATTGATGTAATTTATGGAGGTAGGTTGTGCTCAGGTCAGCCCCCAAAGAGGGATTGCACTGATGTGGTCTTTCCATCAATGGCCATTGAAAGTGGTGCCACATGATGGCTCTGAGGGTGGTCAGTTAAAGTAATTAAATTTTCCATCTCTCCCGTAATCCCTTTTCTTCGGGTTTCCCACCGATGGTATAACTAATAACAGAGACTCTGGGTTAAAGGTGTTCTGATACCACAGCTCAAGACAAAGTGCAAAGTTCATGCTAGCAAGGCTGTCACTAGGTTTCCTCATGGCTGGCCTCTCTAGTTGATACATCACCATGTTATTTAGATGATAGCTATAGCCAGTAGCGGCGCCAGCTTTGCCGGCGCCCTAGGCGGCGGAAGGTCCCGCCCCCGAAATCCCGCCCCCAACAGCGGCGGCGGAAGGTCCCACCCCCAAATTTCTACGGGCGGCGGGGGCGCAGGCGCCCCCAAAATAGAAGTGCCCTAGGCGACTGCCTAGGTCGCCTAATGGGAGCGCCGGCCCTGGCTATAGCTATTGAGAGGTTATTAGTCAGTCCCAGAAATAGTCCAAGAATTGAAGAGACTGCAGCTTTCTAAAAACTGTGGCTAGAGGCAGATTTTAAGGTACTAACAACAGTTTTAGCTTATTAAATATGGCATTAATATTAGAGATTGATACCTGGGTCCCAATTATGCAGCATGAGTTAAACACCCAAAAGTTTGGTGTAGGAGTTTGGCCCATTATAAAGATTGGGGACATTTGCAGAATTCAGGTAAGGGTTTGGATTTTGGGCAACAATCTTAAAAATCAAGCATAGTTGGACGTTGGTTTGAGCAACCAATGGGTTGTTATTACTTATCCTAATCCTACAGAATGTAAAATATATCTCATGTCACTTGACCACTGGAATATGGGATATTCCGATGTGGGTCTCTCTCATGCGCGCTTGTTGAATTATTCATATAAAGTGGAATGGCTTCCATAGTTACTGGGCCTAGAGATAGAATGTGAGAATGACTCCATAGTCCAGTGGTTAGGGCACTCACTTGTCTCCTCTTTAGTCAGACGGGGAAATTGAACCAGGGTCTTCCACATCTTGGGTGAGTTCCCTAACCCAGTGGTTTTCAACCTGTGATCCGCATACCCCTGGGGATCCGCAGACTATATCTAAGATTTCCAATGGGGTTCACATCTCCATTCAAAATTTTTTAGGGGTTCACAAATGAAAAAAGGTTGAAAACCGCTGCCCTAACCAGTGGACTAAAGTTTATAAGAGAGACTGCCTCCTCCTTCCTGCCACTCCTTGGCCATTTTGTGCAGAGGTAGGTGTGCTCGGAGAACACCTACTGGATCTGGGCCCACAGGCAAGCTAGGCGCTGTTCCACCTATCTTCACCTGGTTTGTGGGTCCTACTGGGGTTGAGATGTGAGATGAGCATTCTGGATGCCTACCTGAGGCAGTGGTGGGCATATCCAGAGGCAGAAACCTAGGTTCCTAAGGGAATTGAGGGTTCGGTGAAAATTTAGGTGCCAAGTAAATTTAAGATTAGATGGAGCTGAGCGAGAGTTTTGTGGATTGCAAATCTGGCCTAAAGTTGCCCAAATCCCTTCGTAGATCTGGGTCTAAGCACCCAATGTCACATAAGACTCCTAAACTGTATTGCCTGCTCTGTAACAGACTTAACACCCAGTCCCTCCTTTAAGCTTTAGACTACAGTCACAATGGGTTCTTAAGTGAATAAAAGTGGAAGGAGACTTCCAAAGAGTTTGTTTTCAGTTACAGCCTTGAAGGTACTAGTTCAATTAGAACCAGAGGAGGATCTGAGCTGCAGTGTCTGTGCTTGTTGGAATCCAAATTTTTGGATTGGGTCTGCCTCTAATTAGTCTATTTCCTTTTGCATCAGTTATTTAGGTGGGGAAACAGTGATGTGAAGTCACACACTGTTACCTGCTGTTTCTTACTGTGCCACACTCAGGTTTGGAATTTTCATTGAGTGCAGGAGCTAATTATTAACACGCATGGCACATCTCCTCCTTGATTTCTATAAACGTTGATCATTCCATGGTAACTGGAGCCAGGAAAAAGACCACTGTTTTTCCTGAAAGTGGAAAATATTGGTACACTAACTCATAGTTAGTTAATTATTCATTTTCAAACATAAACTGTGTCCTCTTCAAGGTGTGTGGGTGGAAATGTGATTGCTCTAAGTTGCTTTGCTAAATGAATCCCATTTATGGCTAGCACAGTGAGGTTATGTTTTGGGCCGAACTTTTTATGAACAGCATCCTTTGATCTAATTAAGAAAAAAACAACACAAAATAAACATGCAGTATATTTTTCAACTTCAATTTGTACAAGTTTACAGCAAAAGCCACCTTCTGTATTAAATGCATGCTCCCTTCTGCACAGTTCTGGTTTTAAGGAATCCTTTGTGCTTGCTAATTCTACAAAGGACAAGTTCACCAAGAACGGAAGGCGCCATTGAATCAGTCACTCTGTGTTTACAGTAATAGTAGTCACTGGCTTCAGCTACATGCTGTTTTATTACTGCAACTAACCAGCACTTGGGAAGTCATGTTTCCGTTAATATCAGAGGCCAGCCATAATGTTGTATATAGAGGTGAGCAAATAATTTGTCCATACATAATTTATTTGATTGTTTTTTTATCTCGTTTGCAACTTGTCCCTCGAACAAATAGTGAAATCCTCACATTTTTTCTGAAAGAAATTAATAGAGATCAAATAAAATATTTTGTCAAATTGTGAATATTCACAATTTGCAGTTTGTGCTGTGTTGCTTAGTTACAAAAGTCAAACTGTGCTCTTTCTGATTTCTGATTGAATGACTCTGGTAAATAAGCAACACAACGCAGTTTGGAAATTGCGAACTTTACCGGTGAACACAAAAATTTAAATTTCTTTTCCAAGAATATTCTAGTCAAGCTCACAATTAGGCTTTTGGACGTATTTGTGCTAGTAAAGCTTGAAGGCACAAAAATTCACATAAAGCAAACACAGTAGGGTAGAAAATATGGTTGAATTGAAATTTGCTTTCAAATTCTAATGACTAGTGTTTTTGTCTGTCTGGGTTCTTGTACTGGTATGCTGTGAATGCATTTACCATGAACTGCTTTCTTCCTCAACTCCATATGAGTAGAATGGGTGACATCTGGCAAATATTTTTGCTAGAATGTCAAACAGCCGCCCCCCCCCCCGGACACTTTTTCAGTTTTTTAAATCACATTCATGCTGCTAAACTGCCTGTGACTCAGTTCATAGCAATAGAGTCTCATCTGAACCAGGTGAAATGCATCTTGTGTCTCTCAACTGCAGGCTTTCATTAGACGGGGGAGCCCGTTACTTCCCTTCAGATAGGCCCACAAAACTTCTGTAATGCATTTTGCCTTCTTCTGAGCCACCAGTTGTTGTCTTAATATTTTCTCCTTTCTTTCTCCCCTTGACAGTGCCAAAATCTAGCTTTTGTTCATTCTTCTCTTAATCAGAAATGCTTGCTGGTCTTCAGATACTGGCTGCTTCACCCCTTGGAAGCATGACTATCTACATAGAAGTCTCTGCTTATGTTTAGTCATCCACTGGATCTTTTGCTTTATAGCTCAGCTCCTGAAGCCACATACAGTCTCTCTCTAACTCTGGATTTCACTTGTGAGATCTCCTGAGATTTCTGACTTGATGTATTCTTGCTGTGCCTGTAAAGCCTAAGCGCTAATCAGTAAAATGCCAGGGACCAGTTTAGGGACCAAAGTAAAGCCCTTTGCACCTAGAAAATATGGAGCTTCCAAGGAAGCTGTCCTGATCTTATTTCCAAAGTGTGAAATCCCCGGAGGAGGAAGACAGAGAGAAGTCAGTCTAGTGATCTACACTAGAACTAACACGGAAACAAATACAAACGTCTAGTTAAGTCTTTTTCGCTCTAGTTAGATCAAATGTGGGTTTTCATCCAGGCTGTCTAATGGGCCAGCTCAGCGCTTGGATTCAAGGACTTCTGGATTCCCTATAGATATGGATTTGAACATAGGAACACGGACTCTTGCCTACAAAAAAATCTCCTGCAGCAAGCTCTTGAAGTAGCTTTGTTCTCTTAACTGTTTGTTTAGTGGAGGAGAAAAAGGCATTTGTCATTTGTGTTTTCAAGATGAAATTCAGCCTTAATATCACTGTTTTTTTTATTTATTGCACAGTATCTAGCAATCCTGGGAATAGCAGTAGAGGATCTATCAGTTTAGACAGGCATGTTGCTGGTGCTAATTGTAGAAAACACACGTCACTGTTACCTGAAAAGGTGATGCTCCAGTTCTGTGGAACCAGTGGCTCGCCAACTGAGCTACTTAACACTTCCAATACTGGCATTTTCCATCCAGCCTTTGCCAGCAACGTGAGTGATGACTATCTCCAGGGGGTTAACCCAGACACATTTGTAACAACTGCCCACCATCTCCGCTTAAATATGCGGCTCATGTGCTGCCACTGTGGTTGCTGTTCTGGACCCTGGGGGGAGCTCTGGGAATGAAGCAACCGAGAGCAACTGCTGTGGCTAAAAAAAAAAAATGAGAGAGAGCAATTTAATAAATGAAATTCCCTTTTTCATGATATTTCATTCTTGGCTGAGATTGCTGGTTGGAGCAAGTCTATGGCAGTGGGTGAAGGAGGTGCAGAGTTCACGAAGATATAGAACCCAGAAAAAGTGTAAGAAATCCGGGTATGGTGGTAGCCCTACTTGTCATGGATTGTGCAAATGCTTCAATGGGAGATTTCTGCTGTGTGGTGGAAGATTTATTGTTTCCTTCTCAGCGGGTGTGGAATTTAATAATGGTTTTCAACCCTACAATGTCATCCCGGGTCAGGGGTGACCAAAAGTCATCGTTGTCTGATGGCTTTTTTGGGAGGTTTATATGAAATGAGTTAAATATCCAGGACCTGACTTTCAGTGATGCTGAGCACTCAGATCTGCAGATGAAGACAGTGGGAGCTGTATGTTCCCAGCATAGCTGAGAATCAGGCTTACTTTACACCACACCTCTTATTCAAAGATATCAAAGCCTCCTGGAAAGGTAGAGAGGTTAAGTGAGTGACTTAAAGTGGTCCACAGTGGACTTGGGAACAGAATCCAGGATTCCTGACATCCAGTCTCCAGTTATAACCCCCAGTCAGCACTGCTTTCCAGTGCACGAGGTGAAGGTGACATTGTGATAAGTGAGAATGCAACCTAGGAGAATAAAAGAAACCGGTATAAAGTTTTGTTTAGAGTAGGGCTTCTGAACCTGGTGAGTAACAACCCAGAGGGGCGGAGAAGGGGGGTCACAAACATAGGCTTTGCTTGGTGCAAGTGTGAGCAGAATTTGGCCCAATGTGTTCAGACTTTGGATAAACAGCAGAAGCTTTGGGTACTGAATCAAATCTCTGTACCATCTGAGGTTCACTAGTCTGCTGTACAATGTTACATTTCAACAGCCTGCCCCGTGATAACAGTGTGATGTTAATCAAGCACTCAATAAGACTTGAACACTAATTCTCAGGGATTCTCAAACAACAAATACACCGGTGCCCTCTACCCCCTTTTTGTATTTATACTAAGCTTTTATCTTTATTAAGCAATCAATAGACTGAGACACCACTGAATAATGGCCAAGGCAGCACTGATGTGATTCATCACCTAAGGTGCAGCTGGGACCAGTGATAGAGGAAGCATGTCTAAAAACCTGTTTGCTACTGTACTTGCAATTGGTGTAGAGTAGCACAAGAATGTTGTTTAGATCATGTTTGCAATACTGAATTAGAATGCAGGCCTCACATAGGCTTTGGCTTGTTGGTACAGTGAATGTGTGTTTGAGGATTTATTCAAGGCACACGAACGTCTTGCAGAATATACTCTGTTCTTGCCTTGCACTTTGTTACCATCAGTTAAGGACTTTGGGATAACTGAATGCAATCCCCATCTTAGTATTTGGTAGTGAAACAGATGGCGATCGTGTGTCCGTTTAAATCAATGAGTGTTGTGCCGTTGGCATTTAAAAAAGAGCAGGAGCGGGTCCTAAAACCAAAATTTTCCAAAAGTGGTCATTGATGTAGGGTGCCCAGTTTGATACACATTGGGCCTGATTTGCATCAGGTGGGAGCTCCCTCTTGCTGTCAGAAGGAACGCTGAAAATCAGGCCCATGATGTCCCATGTTAGGCACCGAAAATCAGAGTCCACTTCTGAAAACGTTGGCCCAAGTGACAGGCTCAGAATCCCAGTGAGCCAGCGTCAGAATCGCTAAGAGAACCCAGGTCTCCCTACTCCCAGTCAGTGCTGTTTAGCAAGACCCATTTTCCTGTTTTTATACCAGATGTGTCGCTTACCCTGCCATGTACATTACTGCGGAATCTGGCCCAGAGCCTCCCATGGGTTATGTTGTCACTCGCACATTGCATCCACTGTGATCAGTTTCCAACAGTGAGCAGCCTTTAAAGATTATTACACATTTACATTAATATGTCTGCAAAGGTGCCAGACTGACAGCCCTAGAAGCCAGGCCTCAGGTTTCAAATTCTATCTATATTTCATTTTACAGTCACCGATGTCTTCTGTATGTCAGAGGAGAGCTAGTGGTTTAATTTTCTCTTGAAGCTCGAAGTTTGATGTCTAAGTTTAGATTTTTGAGAACTCTCTGCCCTTTTTATGCTTGGTGGAGTGAAAACTCATCTTAATGCTCAGTGAAAATTATTTTTATTGCTGATGAGTAACATTTCCTCCCCCCCACCTGCTTCCCTTCTCATTAATTATCCACTGGAATTTGGATTAGTTGCCTCCTGTGTGAATGGAGGAATCGATCATTGAACTGAAATTTTCAGCATGTCACATTGCATTACATTGTACAAGAGTCTTAACTGAATAAGCACTTTGGCCAGGTGATCTTGAATATTGTAAGATTCAAGTGCAATTGCATTTTTAGACCCGCTGTGCCTGCCGCATGACAGTTCACTTGATGGTAGACACTTTTGAATCAAGTATTTGAGAGGGAAAATTGGTTTTCTTAATAGCAAACCTAATGTATGTTACCAGAATTATGCTTATGAGTGTTGACAACCAACGTAAGAAAACCAAATTTTATAGGAAGTTCTAGCCCTAATTTACTGTGAACTTGCACGTATCATCACACCCTCAAATCAACATTTAATTCAGTGGCTGTTTTGTCATTGACATCAATCAGACCAGCAACAGGCCATGATTAATAAGGAGCTGAACGTTAAATGAATTTTCATTGGCAGGATGGTTGTGGTAAATCCGCATTGCTTATGGTTGAGTTTTATATAAAATCATGTCTACATAGTGTGGGTGAGTTATTAAGCTGCATATTTTAGTATGCGTTGCCAGATGTGTGCAGGAAAATGCCTTTTAAAAAAGATGACTGTATAAGATCATAGGAAGAGTTGTACTAAGGATTGATGTTTCCCTATCTCTGTTTTTGGATATGGCGTCCTCCAGAGGTTTGGTTCAGATAAGCACCCAAACTGCCTAAGCCCCTTACGTGTGTAAACCGGGATCCCAGGGTCACAAAAACAGATTTCCCAGTGGTGTGTTTGGAACCAGTCTTGGCTGTAGCCCGGTACACAGTTCAGACACACATTTTTCATATTTCATATAACAGGAAAACAGTTCCTCACATGAAAAATATTTGTCTCCTATCTTTGATTTAAACCATCTGTATATTTAAACCATACAAACTGTGAATTTTAAAATTCATTTCAGCTCAGGTTTTGGACAAGGAATGGGCTACCTTCTTTTTCTGTCTCCAGTAAAAACAGCACAGTAAAACAGAGGTCAGAAGCAGGCTTTTTTTGTTGTGTATGATGGGAGAACATTAAAAGGGACAACTGTTAAAACAGCTATCACTTCTGATGCCCTCAAAGCTGCTGCTTTTAACAGCCTCCTGCTGTTCATAGTCGTGAGTTATAGACAACAGGTCTAGAGGACATTCTTGTTTTCACAAGCCAGGACATGGAAAACAATATAAATCATGAAGTTCTTTGCTGGTCTCTGGACGTCAGTAGTTATTCCCCGTAACTAAAGTCTGGAAAAGGATTCTACAAAAACTTGGCTTGGCTATTTAAGGCAAGTTCTGCTCCATCAACACCTTGGAATACTACACTCCAAGAGGGACAGAGCACACTCAGACAGTGGGGTTTAGATTATGTTAGTCAAAAAGGATGACATCTTGGCCCCATTGAGATCAATAGGACTTTTGTGACAGGCTTCATTGGGTTAGGATTTAGAGTCACAGAGACGTAGAAGGGCCCATTAGATCAAGTCTGACCTCTTGTATATCACAGGCCATTAACACTGCACCGTCACTACACCCAACAACTTCCTTTCCCTCTCTAACACCAAATGTTGTGGATGAAGACAGATGAGGCTTTTTGTTTTAATCTTAAATAAAACTGTGCTTGTGCTCCAAGCTCTCACTGCTTAAAAAACTGCTGAGCACAAGCAGGTTTTGGTACAGCATAATGTTTGAGACCGTCTACAGGCTGGTTAGTGATTGCAGGCAGGGTATTTGAATCCCTAGAGCTGGTGCTTCTAGTCCGTATTGAACTAGCATTTCAGGAAGTTTTCTTCTCTACCACAATACTTAATCTCTCTCTAATGAGTCTGCTCATGTCCCTTTAACTATCTACAGGGTCCCTGGGCTGGGACCTGGAGGAGTGGGCGATACTCCAGCCCACCCCACACCTCCGCCCTTCGACCCTCTATTAGCCAGTGTGGTAATGGAGATGCGGAAGACTGAACCATCAGCCTGCAACTGACAAGCTCAATGAGGGGAAGTTCACCTCAAAGTGCCTGTGTAAACAATGAATGTTCTCATTTCCATTACATTCCTTCGCAAGACAGGCGGGGAGGTTAAGGAGGAATCTGTGATGACATATGGGATTTTTTCACTTACCGATTGTGTTGTATTGTGGTAGCACTTAGGAGCATCGTTCATGGATCCAGACTGTCCTGTGCTGTATAGACATAGAACAAAGATTGATACTTAGACAGTCCTTGCCTTACAGACAGGTGGATACAGTCAGAGGGGGGAGCACAAGGAAAGAGTGAGACCGTATTAGGCAGTGTATGAACATATTCATTGATCTCAGTTCTATCATACTGACTAATTAAGAGTTGCCTGCACAACGTGCTGTCACAGATCGTGTAGCTAAGGGGTGAGATTTTCAAAGGCACCTAACACCCCTTTAACTTGAGGAGAGATTACATTTTTTTTAACAAACTCCCCCCCCATAACTTGTGTTAGGGAAAAAATAAAGGCAGGCGCACAGCTACAAACACAAGATATCCTAGTCTTTTCCTGATCAAATAATCGAGGGGAATAGGAGGGGAGGGGAGGGGTTGGACTGTGAGGGATAATAGGGTATAGAGTTCTTTCTCCACTAGGTCAAGGACTCTTCTCTATGTCAGGTTGGGAATGGGCTCAACTTGTTGGCCGTTTATTGTTCTGTGTGAAATTTGGTAATATCAGGTCAGTTCCCAAGCAGCGATTCAGCACACTTCAGCAGGACTGCAGCACGTTGTTCTGTGCTTTGCTGAATAAATGCATCTTGTTGTTTTTTATAATCCATCCCTAAAGGCTTTCCTTATTGTAAAAATCACCATCACAATTGGGACCTTTTATTGGGATTCACAGGAGATGGGCCAAAGATTAGTCAATTGGTTATGAACCCAATGTCCCTGATCCAATCACCCGTGAGAACGTTCCTAATTGTCCGTAATCCACATTCCTATATCACAAACTAGAAATGAGTGTAGTAGTCTAGTGTCGTATTTCACAGCCACATTTTTCCATTTGCTTTTCTTTAGTGTTGTGAAGGTTGCCTAGTACAAAGTCCAGTTTCTGAGTGAGGAGTTCATTTTTCTATAATTTATCTGCCTTAAGAGACTATTCCTTTGTGGTGACCCAAGGATTCTCTTACATTTGAGATGCTGCACTAGGAGAATCAAGATGCAAACAGCTAGTGTCAATATATTTCCCATGCAGAGGATCTAATATATCTAGACTCACTGAGCACACACACATGTAAATAATTTAGTCTTGGAGAACTTCTAGAAATCACAACTTGAAAGCACATTTTTACAGACCCAGAATCCTCTTTGGGGATGATTGAATTGACTAGGATAAAATAAAAGGGCAAATTTTCAGGTCACTTCCTAAGACCTTGGAAATGACCTTAAGTGGAATACAGTATCTAAATTGCTGAGCTCGTTTGCTCTTCGCTATGGCAGTGCCAGAGGGTTGCAAGAGAACGTGTTTTTGTGGGATTTGTAGTGGCAGCCATGGAGGTTCAGTGAAACCACCAATCCTTTGATTCCCTATTGGCTCCCAGTTCAGAAGCTGTTATAAAGTTTTCTTAATTACTAGGTATTCATGCATTTCTGTAGCACACATCACTGTGTTATCTGGGTCTCCCATGATCCCTAAATCTCTTGTAAAAATGGGGTCATTGTTGCCCAAGGCTTTCAAAAAAGCAGGGAAATTGATCAGACAGTTCATACTTCCTCTGACGTTTTAAAAAAAATCAAAATCCTGTGTACATTAAATGAAGTTTCATGCTCTAGGCAGTGATTCGGTAAGGGGGAGGGTAAGGAATCCACCATCCAAAAGGGTAACAGATGTCAGTCCCTGGTGTTTTCCCACTGTTTGCTTTCAGGAAATTCATTTCTCACTGCTGGGAGGATGTAGCATTTGGCGTAGCGCTTCATGGCTGCATTTTCCAGGAGTATGCCAATACTGGGGATTGCTGAAGAAGCCAAGCATCTCTGCGACCCATAAACCAGCATCATTTGTCAATGGAAAAAAGAGTGAACATGGGCAGGAGTAGAAGAAAGATACAATTGGCGATTGTTCTTGCAGTACAGATGATAGTCACATAGGTTCATTACGTGGATACTGCCTTCTCAGTATAGTATCTAGACAGTAATGATGGTGATACGTTGTAGTTTCAAAGATACTTTTGGTATTTTTTACCCAGTGAATGACTGTTGAAGGGGTCTCCTTTCCCAAGGATGTCAAAGTACTTTCTATCCATTACCTACTAAGCTTCTCTACCTCCCTGTGACATAATAGGCTAAATATTATCTCCATTTCACAGATGAGGAGATAGATGCCTAGAGACTTAGGCAAGGTGCCTAAGGTCACTTTTGTGGCAGAGCCAATAATAAAATCCCAGGTGAAAATCTGGTCAAAGCTCCAGGATTTCACCCAGGTCTCCCAGGCCTGGGCCAAAACCACAAGACCTTCCCTCTTGCTAAAATCAAAATGCATTGAAGAATCTTTCCTATGACATATTCTGATGCTTCTTGGGTCACCCAGGCCTGTGCGTTACCTTGTTGTCACCTGCTTCCAATGTGAGGGAGCCTTGCCAGTGCCAGCTGGGTTTTAGCTCCCTAGTACAACCAGCCTCTGGGCTACACCAGCCCTGCCTTTGCCCTGCAGGTTGACGATTGAAGGGACTTGGGGTGCCTCTAAGTGTCCTCCTATGGTGTCCAGCAGCTGAGTTCTGCATACCCACAGAAACCCCAGCTCCTCTGCTTGCAAAAGAACAGTGTGCCCCAGTTTACCAGTTTTACCTTAACCCACCAGGCCTGTACCATACACAGCATTCGAGTTCAGTGACGGTAATACAGTAACTCCTCACCTAACGGTGTAGTTCTGTTCCTGAAAAATGTGACTTTAAGCGAAACGATGTTAAGCGAATCCAATTTCCCCATAAGAATTAATGTAAATGAGGGGGTTAGGTTCCAGGGAAATTTTTTCACCAGACAAAAGACTATATATATATATATACATACATACACACACACACACACATACACACACACACATATATACACATACACACACACAGTATAAATTTTAAACAAACAATTTAATACTGGTACACAGTGATGAGCTATCACTGAGACATATGATTCCCTGCTGACTATATAAGATAAGGAATAATGTAACTAACTTTTACTCCAAGACCATAAATAAGGGCATAATATTTGAGAATTGGTAAATCATTGCAAGATAAGTTGCAAGCTTTCATAGTATTGATACTGCTTTCAGTAGATATTAGGTGTAGCGAGTTTGGTAGGAGCTGCTTGTAAAGAACAGTGAGCAAGACCCGACTACTTTGGAGCCTGTGTCACACATGTATCTCCAAGGCCCACTAAGTACTTACCTTATGTTTACATTGCAGAGTTAGATAATGGTGAAGCATGTCACGCGAGACATTTTTTTTCCTATCCCATCACTTAATATGAACCACCAGCTACTTAGGAGAAAACAGTTCATGCTTCCTGGCATAAGCTCACCATTCATTATCCATATACATATCTATTGTTTGAATCTTTCTAAGCTCTTTAACCTGTGGAACTCGGTGCCACTAGATACAGTCCCACTGAGGCAATGATATTGCTTGCAGAGTTTTCCTCAGTTTGACATTTTGTGCCTCTTGATTTTATTGAATATCCCTTTTTCCTTAGGAGAAGGAGAATATGATAAGAGAACAGGCATATGGAAGATATCCTCAGACATGTACAAAATTAAAGATAAATCGGGTGCGCTTAACAGTCCCCTTTCTTCCTCATACTGAAGTCTTCCGTGTCTCTAATGATTCTTATTGCCCATCTCTGTACCCCTTAAAAGGCTACCAGAGAAAACTGAACTCAGTGTTCCCAGGGAACTTGATTTACTAATTTTACAGTGTGATGAATCTTTGCTGCCATTGAATAAAAATCTTTTAGTTTATATAGTAAGCTATCCTGTCACTATGGACAAAGAATTGGAAGTTAATTAGTAACCACTCAATGAGGGTTTTTTTTAACAGTAGCCACTCAGTGTGCATGGGTCTCTCAAATCCATCACCTTGCATTTTCAAGATGGGACAACACAATGAATTTCATTTGCCATTTACTTAATCTGAGGAATGTCAGAGGGACCTATCCTCTCTTACCATTATGTATAGGTTTTTAATAAGGGACTTGACCAAACAATTTTTAAGGGAGGTGGCTATTCCCTTTTCCAGTCATTCATAAATATCCTATGGTCCGGGAACAAATTCCTGGGGCATCCTACTGTTGATCTTTGGTCAGTTTTAACTTGGCACTGTATTCTTACAAGTACGAACCGGCTAAGAGAAAACAATATTAACCCCTTAGTGATAAGACGCCTGCCCCATACTGGGCGCTTTGAGCCCTAGGCAGGCTGCACAGGGAGGCAGCCAATCAAAGAAGGGCTGAGGGGAGCAGCCAATCGGGGCCCAGTAGGCCCCTTATATAAAGAGCTGCAGGGCAGAGCAGTTTCAGTCACTCCCTGGAGCTCGACGACGGAGGCAAACTGGCTGCCTTGCAGGCTGAAGGCAGCTAGTACACTGGACAGAGCAGTGCTTCAGGCAGAGACCTGGGGAGCTAAAGGCAGCTCCTGGGAGGCTGCAGGGATCGGCAGGCTGAGTCCCTGAGGCAAGGGCAAAGAGGGCAATGGGGCTGTGGCCCAGGGAAATCTACGGAGCAGTCGGAAGGGCGGCAAGCAGCGGCCTTCTTCAGGGTCCCTCCCCGCCACCGCTTGCAGCAGGAGGAGTGGTTAGACAGTAGACTGCAGTCACCATTGAGAGAAGTGGCTGGACGGGGATTGCAGAGATGTCCCCTAGAAGGTGGGACCACAGAGCGTGGCACGGCCAGAGGGCTGTGTCACTGAAGAGGACACTGCGGTCCTTGTGGGTCCAGGAGGAGAAGTGATGGTGGTGAGACACCGCCAGAAGAGGGCACACTGGCTCCCAGAGCTAATTCCCTTATCGGCCACAAAAAGGTGCCGGAGTGGTGAGTGAGCCCCCTTAGACTATTGAGTTAATGTCCTGTCATGGAGTGAGGTGAGAGGCAACTAAGCAGTTCTCACAAGAGACTTTTTGAAGATCCAAATACATTGTCAGCTACTTCTCCTTCATCTGTGGTTTTTCTGATATGTGCAAAGAATTTTAGTAGAGTAATTGTTTCAAACTAGCACAGCTTCTGTAAACCACTAGATGACCACTATTTTATAGAGACAACCATTTTTCCTGGTACTAAAACTACGCATGCTGGTCTGTAAATCACAGGAACACCCTAGCACCTTTTAAAAGAACATCTGCTGCCTTCCATTCTTCTGCCGATTTTAGTGAGCGACTACATGTGCATGTTGGCAGATCAACCGCGTTAGTCACTAGGGACGAGACTTCAGAAAGAACGCAAGATGGACAAACTGCTCCTTAATATATCATCTTGTGCCAATGCAGACACCTTGGCCTTACATTACCTAGGGAGTATTTCTTCTTTTTAACATCCTCTGTGGGGATGACAAATGCCGATCAGCGACTTAGTGTCTCTGTAGTATCATTCTCCCCTTTAGTTGCTCCCTTTTCTCCCCAGTGTTAGGATTCCCTCCAAAACCTTTTCTGCGCAGCTTATCAAGACCACGTCGGCCAGTTCTGGGACAACATTTTATCCAGTTCTCTGAAACCCAAGAAATCAGTTCAACTCCAGGCTCGTCACTGAGGTTTCTTTAGTGGCCTATGTCAAGCTACAGTTGAGCCCAATCAACTCAACTTTAGAGGTGGGTACAGGGTATACAGCCCATTCAATCAATGAATGTAATCATGAATCTGCTTAAACCCATGTTTTAATACTATTGGTTAATACCTCGTATCATGCACTGGGTGATTGGTGCTTGTGGACAGCTCCAGATCTGTACAGGGATTGGTCTACTAGTTTATGTAACCAAAGTATGCTAGTAAACAACGCTTGCAGCTGTAACTTATCACACATCACGCTTCTTAATTTTTCTGTATCCATTAATTACATGTTATTTACAAGGCCACGTGTGATTTTATGCTTCGAAAGAAAACAGAGGTTAATGAACATTCTTTGTGCAAGGCCGACACCCAGGAGTTGAGCACATACAGCAAATCTCAGGCAAGGAATTATATAAACAAGGAAAGCTTGCCAAAGTCTATATTGATTAGACCCATAAATTAAAACCACACCTCCAACACACTATGCTTTCTTTACTTTCCCAAGGTGTGCAGGTGCTTTTCTATAGTAATGTTATCCAATTCTGACAAATTCAGTTGGCAAAGTTGAGGGGGTGTGAGAGGAAACACATTTGTATTGATAATGTGCGCAGATAGCTTGAATTACCACTCTCATCTAATTACAGGTAACATTACCATCTGGTGTTCCTTGTTGTGGGACACAGGCCTCTTTATCCTGCATCATGCTCTTCTAGATCCTAATCACCCATAGCTAACACTGTAGCTACAAATGTATTTGTACCCGGACTTCCCAGAGAGACATGCACCTCAAATGGTGATGATGTGGTCATCATTTTGCTGTAGAAGGTGTTAACCTCCACTTGGAAGGAAAGGTACGGACTTCACTGAATTTGGTAACTACAGTAGCACCTTAAGCTGCCCACTTTCTTTGAGTGGGTTTCCCCCGTCTCTTAGGGCTAGGCTTTTCTCTTGTCCATACTGGGGACAGAGCACACATTGGTCTTTTCTAAGTTACTCGACAGCCTTCATTAGAGCGTACGGCTATATTTTCTCTTCATTCTTTCACCTAAGGTGATATTTTTGTGGCACAAACAAGGGGCATCTGGAAAGGATGGAATTTACATACATAGCAGTAAATGTATTCTGGGCAGTAGCTAATTATTGGACCCCACATATCCCTATCCATCCACTATGGTAAGATACTATCCCCTGCCTTTTCCCCCAACCCACCTTAACAACCTTGGAGGAAGTTGGATTCTGGAGGCAACTTTGGTGGGGGAAAGTTGTGGAAGTACAGTCGTTAGATGAGTTGTAGCTGGTGAGACTGGGTGGCCAAGTGGGGGATCCACATGTAAAGACGTGGAACCTTCCTATAGGGTAGAAACCCCATGGTAGAAGTAGCGCTTCCTAGGAATTCAAGTTGAAACTTCTGGACTTTCCTCTCCCTTACAGTGGAATAACCCATATAGGGGAGAGGAGACTCCTTGATCTGTTGTTGTTCAGTTCAACTGAGGAGTTGTCTATACCCGATTTCACAGTAAATGGATTTTAAAAAATTACTGCATCTTAGTCTCAAATAATAGTGGTCTCAAAAAAAATAAAAAAATAAAAATGTAACTGAAAAGGTGGTAGAGTTTTGAGAAGAGTCAGTCCCACCAGTGTAAATGAAACTTCATTGACTTCGATGGAGGTATTGAGTCACTCTGTATCTTCCACTATATTTATATAATATCTATTGTGAACACGCTCATGGTCCCGATTCTCTTCTCACTTTTAGTTTAAATCCAGAACTGGCAGATTACATGGACTGAGATGTATTCTCCTTTCACATAGTCCTCTTTCACTGTGGAGGATCAGCACTACATGTGACTTATCTGGGGACAATGAGACCTTTTCAGAAGGGCCACAGAGGGGGTTGGAACGGGATGGCAAAGCAGCACAGGAAAACAAGATGTTTATACAAATGAGTTCCCCATCTCCAAGTTCGACAACTCCTGCAAAGCAGCCACAGGAAGAGCAAAACAGGAGGAAAAACTGAAATCACTAGAGTTGGCTGGAAACTAGAATTACCTTTCCATGGGGAACTTTGTTTTTCTTGGTTGCGTTGTCCTGCAATGTCAATGGGAAGAAAAAGAAATTTTCCCCCAAGTATTCCAAAATTTTGTTTGGACCTTTTGGAAAAGACATGGATGCTGTTTACCTAAAAGGTGCTACTTAGTTACCACCAATGAGGGGGATTTCCTCCCTCGGGATTCAATTAGTATTTTGTGGAGATGGAATTGGGCTAAGCCCCAGTGCTCTGGTGTGTTAGGGTCTGGGTATGGGCCATGTACTGTATTACTCAACTCACTACTGCTACTTATCATAGGTTGTTGCTTTGTTTCTCCACACATTACAGAGACAGAATCAACATGGCAGCAGGTTCCTAAGATGAGACCATCAACAATTGAATAACAGAAACCTGACTTCTGCTGCCTACAGTTTTCACTCTAGCTGGCCTGGAATAGAACTCCAAAGGCATATTCCGGTGTCGCCATTGCTGTGTAACAATGTTCTTGGCCATTTTAATTTCATCCGCTGTCCAGTGCTAGATCTGGTCACCTGATTCTAAAGCATTATGCATAATGTTTTAGAGAGTATCAGTATATTGTCTTGCAGATTTAAGACAAAGCACCCCACTAGGTCAGAGACCTTTATGCCACAGTGAAGTCTCCAGTTCAAGGCCAGGGCATAACCATTATTGAAGCAGGTTAAAAGAAATAAGCCCCTTGGCATTAAAATTCATACTGTCTTCTCTTTCAATAATGCTGTTATGTCATGTCAAATCAATTAACCTATGAAAACTTAGAGGGGAAATCATTGCTTTCTTCTCCTTCTTTTAAACTAACTAATTAATCCTAAAGAAGTTCTACAATTTAGGATCCATTTGTCATAGATCTGAGTTGTTAATCAGTCATGTGCAAATCCACAGTGAATGTATATTTAGTTTAGATTCCAGACCCTCAGGAGAAAACTTGCTTCTATACCAAATGGGAATTTCCAACTGTATTTCCAATTAAAACTTGCATCTTCAGATGCTGCAGGCTTCCTCACAGATAGTCTTTTTACATTTACAGTGTTTCCTAGGATAGTTCATTTTACATTACAATTTGAAAATGAATACATAGTCACTTTGATTTTCCAGACAAATATATGTTACTTATTTCAAGACTATCCTGAGCATCGTCATTTTTAGATCTTTTCAACCCCATTATTCACGTATAAAGAGAAGCCAACAAGATCATTTAAATTATTTATGTTACTGCCCGAGCACTCTGCAAATCACCATTTTTCACTAGCTGCGTGCATCACTTTGCATGCTTCTCCAAGCCGTCTCCAAGTGATGCATGCTAAAGTGACCTGAACTTTTTGAGATTTACTCGAACTGATTCTGTGACCCTTACTCCTGTTGTGTAATGCTTATTCAGGCAAATGGCCCTCTTGAATTCATCGGGATCACTCACATGAGCAAAGGTTTCAACGAAAAGGCTCTTCCGAGGAAGCCTTCAGGCTTCAATCTGAATGCAAATGTGGGCACTGTCGTACTGCTTGAGTCAATGCTCACAGCAAATGGAGTTTCTCCTTCAACACAAGTGGCACTGACAAGCTTCAGTGCAATCTCCAGCAGGGTCAATTTTCTCACAGAGGGATGGAGTGGATATTTTGTCCCCATTTTTTTAAAGCTAGAAATCCCTCCCACGTTGATTGTCAGAGTCCTTTTCATCAGAGCGTTGTGCATCAGTGTAGATCCTCAAGCCATCGCTTCTTCCTGACTGTGGTAGGATTTTAAGACACGATGATGATGGCTGTTTAGATGTTTATGTTTAAGATCCAGCTGCTCTCTGCAGTTCCAGAAAGAGACCCTAACCCAGCACATAGCCAGCATCTTGTACTATCAAATGCCATTAGGCTAAACCATACATCAGTCCAGCAGATCCGGGGCTTTCATGACTCTTGGGGCATTCTAATAGGATAATGCTTTCCCCAGTGAGGGGAAAGTTGACTGATTCGGATAATATTGTGAGTGGCTGGAAAGTAGGAACTGGAGGCCTCTTCTGCTTTTATGATCTATCCGTGTTGACTTGGTGGGCCTGTTTTTATTTTGAATGCTGTGTATTGTATGCAATACTTGATAATGTGCCTAGGGTTAAGACAGGCACAGTGCATATATTAACAATTTTAATTTATTTTTTTTTAAATATATTTCTGAATACATTATGTACCATTTCCTGCAGACAAGTCTGCTTGATTCTTTTCAGCAATCTTGTGTTAGCAGCAGCCAGCATAGTAATGAGCCCGTTACTATGGAAATGAGATCGTTGCTCTTTGCTGGCTCCTGACTGATTTTTGAGCTGCTTTTCAGTTTCGGAAAAGCTGTTCCTGAATTGTGCTTATTTGGGTTATTGTCCCTCCACTACCAAAACTTGTGGGTGAGAAATCTTGGCAGTTAGCAAATAGATAAGGTCCCTTAGTTAGCATTATACAGAATCACCGCAAAGATCCATTAGCCTCTGTTGGAGACCTTCAGGAGAGGAAACAGAAGAATAGGAATTAAATATATTTTAACCATGAATATGTCCTAACAAACCCATGGCCAGCTAACCATTTGTTACACCATGACCACTTCAGCTATAGCCCCACTGTTACTGTAAGATGAGCACAGGCCCCTACCTACCATCTGAGCGCCAAGAGACACCCCCTTAACAGTATAGAGGCAATCGCCCACCCCCCCAGTTGGACCCATCCACTAGGAGGGAATCTTACAAACTTCACCAAATCTTAATGTATATAATTCTGTGGCTCTTCCTGGCTGGAAAAAGCTGCAGGCCCATGCTCCTTATGCATCCCTTTTAACGTCATCCTGGGAAGCCATGTGAATTCCAGACTGAGGCTCGTGGGACATAATTTCAGATTTTACAGTGTTCCTCTCATTGATTTTAATGCTGCAAAGTAATTTCACACTTCCGTTGCCTCAACCTGATTATGCTAATCAGCCAGAGTAATTATGGAGGAAGTTACTCGTACAGAGGACAGCCTTTTCAAATGGGCTTCGCTTTATTCCCCTGGGTTTGCTTTTTAGGCCCCACTCTGTCCATATGGACAGACTCCTGGCACCCACGTGGAACCCAACTGACATCAGTGGGGACATTCTGCCTGGATCGGACGGCAGGATCAGAGCCTTAGCGTGTCATCAATATTAGTTTTAAAATATGAATCGGGAACACATACTGTACAGCTTGATCTTCCAACAGAGATCGGGTTTTGAGTCTGTGTTATTTTGAGGCATGGATCTCTCAGTACAGGCACAGGCCATTCCTGAATTAGAATTCTAGCCTTGACACATTCTGCAGCCTTTGGGCAAATCCACACGTAACCTCTTGGCCTATGTTTCCCCATGTGAAGAAATCTCTCTTAGCCACCCTGAGATGGAGTTGTGTTGCTTTGAAGATGTAAAGCATTGGGTAATAATTATTTGATTATTAAGGACAAAAGTAGGGGGTACTTTTCTTGATCAGCATTCTGACCATTACTAATAATTTGTTGTATATCCACTCCATAATATCTCTGAACGACCTCCCTTGACTTAGGCCATTGCCAACAGTAACGCACCATGCATATTTCATTACGACTCTGCAGTACGTGTGAAGAGATTGAGCAGTGAGTTCAGATCCTTGTATCTGTTGTTACAAATGGCAGAGTCCTGAAAGGAGATGCATCTTGAGTAATGTGCCAATGAGTCCTTCGTTTTACACCAGAAAGTCTACCTGGCAAACTAAAAGATGCCATGTGAGCCACAGAGGGATGACTCAGTCTAAGTACTTCATCTCTGAGGTAGCCACACATCCTTGCTGAGCTTTGGGCCTTGGTCTCTCTCTCCATAAATTGCTCAGAAGAATGACTAAAAATAAGGCTCCATAGAGATGCAAGTTGAAATATGTCCTAGCTAAAGGTACAGAGAAGAAGGCATAGAGGAATTTTAACTTGTAGTAATTTACACAAGCAAGTAAGTTGGAGTACCAGCCATTTTGAGAACCAGCCATTTTGAGAGGGTCAAAAGAAAGTATAAGTTAATGGAGAATCAGGCCCAAAGTCTGACCTTTGAAGCATGTGGCAACACCCATTTCTTTCTCATTTTTGACTAGTTGCAGGTGGGTGGTGGGGATGTGATCAGATGGTTCAAGATACTATGAGCAATCTTACTCCACTGAACAGTTTTTATGATTATGCCTACCACCAAAGTCTATGGGCACTGCAGAAGATATTAAAAGAAACTGGTTAACTGAGAGGAAGCAGTCTGCAAACCTAGAGAAATTTGGGGCAAGGCACATACTTGTGTGGTATTTGGTACAGATGTCTGATAGTGAGGGCCTCTAGTCTGACCCATAAATTATTTCTTCCTTCACTGGTGACAGTGGCGATATGCTGCATAAATATCATACCCTCACTTTGCCACATCAGTCCAGAGTCATGAGAAAGGAAAAAGCCATAGTAAGACCAACTGATCCAATCATTCCTGTTCCTACCTTTTTGTAGCTTTCCACTTTTTCCTTTGAAAAAAAAACAAAGGCTGATTTTTATTTCTAAAACAGGCATTATTGCAACAAGCATTACGCAACTTTATCAAAACGTGTCAATTTTGGACAAATGTCATGTTTTGTCCCAAAAAACTTGTTTCTTTCAGAAAACGTCAGGTGTTTAACCTTTTTTATATAAGATTTCTGTTTCAGTCAAATATTTTGATTGAAACAATAAGAAGTTTGGGGAGAATTTCCCGTTTACTGGGAAAAAATTTTTCCCTCTCTCATTCCATTTCAGAACAGAAAATGGTTTGGAATTTCCCGTGGAATAGAAAATCTGGTTTCTGCTCAGCTCTAGTATAAAAGAGCATAGCTTCACACACATGCTAAGCTGGAGTTACAGTACTTGAAAAGTTAGTGAAAACATTTTTTCCTTGGCTGTAGCTATTGAGGGGTAGCCAGACCACCGAGCTAAAATAAAAGATGGCTAAATAGTTCATTGTATGAAATAAAAGGAGAAAATATCTGATTGAAAGTAATGATTAGTCTTAGACCCATCCACCAAATACACATGCCTTCATAGGAACATCAAGTTCCTTGGGCCATGTTTTAGTGAAAGTAATAAATTAAACAATTTACTCTGCATTACAATTAATGGACTAGTGCAGAGATCTTGGTAGGACTACCAGCAGTGAAATCACGCTCCATTGCGCTGTGTGATTAAAAAAACCCAACCACCAACCTATGAAAACAATGCAGGGATGAGAGCCAGATTCTCACTGGTGGTAGTAAAAAGGTCTGGCTTTTATTCTAGATCATGACATCACTGAACCTGGACCATTTCCTAAGTAGTGGCCATCTGTCAAAATGGCTCAAGTCCTGATACATTAGCCCTGACTTCAAGGAACGAGTCAAACTGACCGAAAGACTCAGAATGCACCAAAAAGGCAGTCCTTACTATTTCCCTGCACAGGAGTAGTGGGGAGCATGTTAATCTTCTCTGTATTTGGTGTACAGGCTCCATTTTTCACTAGCAGCAGAGGAATAAGAGTACGTCCCTTAATTATTCTAAACAATTGAAGAAGGAGGACTTGAAAAATGAATAGTTTTTCTTTTCTTCAAAGGAATGAGATTTTTGAGCTGTTCTTCAGTGGATGTGGAAAATTCACCACCACCTGTCCTTATGGAACTGATAGTGCAGTGCAAAGGGTATGCAGGTTTTGGCAGAAGTGTTCTAGACAGTATGTTACTGTTCCCTCTCCCCCAACACACACACTAGAGCTGGTTTAAAAAAAATTAAAGACTTTTAGGTCAAAAACAATTTTTTCCCCCTTATCGGGTTTTGGGTTTTTTCCACGAAACCTCTATGGAAAATTGAGAGGGGTCACTTTTTCATTATGTCTAAAAACATTTTCATAGAAATTTTCCCCCAATTTTTGACCAGGCCTAATAAATATACACACACTGATGCATACGTGTATCTCAGACCTCTATACCTAGGAACAGAGTTTGTCTCTCTATATAGACACACACACAGATGGACACCTATGTATAAGCCTAGGTGCCTATACTTATGTATTTACAAAGAGTCCCTTCTGGCATCAGAATCTGTGTATGGATGCCTATTAGACCAGATGATCATGGCCTCCTATGTAATACAACCCCATACAATGTCTCCTAGAGCAGAGCTTGGTTTAAAAATTGTCAGTGATGGAGAATCCACCACAATGACCCTTGGTAAATTGTTCCAATGATCAATTACTCTCACTGTTAAAGCTAGACAAATGCAGACCAGAAATAAGGCATTTAACTTCCAGCCCTGGGATCATGTTGGCTCTTTAATAATGGGCTCTTCATTTGCTAAATTGAATATTTGTTCCCCATGTACATGCTTATAGATGTTAATCAAGTCACCCCTTAACCTTCTCTTTGTTAGACTCAAGGAGCTTATCGCGGATTACAAAAATGCCTTATAGTCTTGTGGCTCTTGTCTGAATCCTCTCCCATTTATCAACCTCCTTCTTGAATTGTGGGCACCGGAACTGGACACACTATTCCAGCAGCCGTCACAGCAGTGCCAAATAACCCCTTTACTGCTACTCGAGAGTCTCATATATGCATCCCAGGATCACATTACCTCTTTGGGCCACAGTGTCACACTGGGAGTTCATATTCAGCTGATTATCATGATTGATAATCCTGCTTCCCAGGATAGCATTCTCCATCCTGTAAGTATGACTGACCTGCAGTCTTTGTTCCTAGGTGTACACATTTAAATGTAGCCATACAGTGTTTGCTTCCAGCCTGTTTACCGAGTGATCGGGATCACTCTGAATCAGTGATGTAGTTTACTTACCTACGCCCCTAATTTGTGTGTCTTCTGTAAACTTGAGCAGAGGTTATTTTGTTTTTTCTTCCAGGGATGGATGTCTGTTCCTATATATTCTTATGGCTAGCTGCCTAGCGCTGGGCATAAATGCCTACACCTATCTAGCCCCATCTATACATGGAGATAGAAGCCAGGGACAGTTCTCTACACCCAAGAACAGGCATATAGACCCCTTTTCCTATCCCAGCTATAGCTTACACATAAGAAGAGGGGTCCATAGCTGGGAACACCCAGGGACATCCAGCCCCAGCCATGACCTGCTACCTATAAGAATGCTCCTTTACTTCCAGCTATGGACAGGAATAACCACCTGTTCCTCTGTATTGTTACGGGTAGGAGGCTACCCCAGTCTATAGGGATAGGAACTGGTGTCTATGCACATCTCTAGGCAGCACCCCATGTATTCTTAGGGATAGAAACAGGCATCATTTCCTATCCCTAGCAACAGCCCTGTACAGATGCCCATACCCTCATAAAAGAGCATATACACGTGGCAAGTATTAACATGCAGACATAAGTTGTGTGCACACACTCTGTCCCCAAATCCAGCCATGTCCTTTTGAGACTCCACCACGTGAGGAAAGACATTTAGACTTGCCTCCGCTCCACTAAGTTCAGCTCTTCTTTGAGGTTTGTCTCCTCTAACACGGTTTGTGAACCGTGCTAACAGCGGCACTAGTGCAAGTGCGCTTTGTGGCCCTTGCACTGAGTAGTGGAAACAAATAATTCCCATTCCCATTGCCAGATGACTCTGGGGCCAGGGAGGTTGTTCTGAAGGTCACGCATTGTGAACAGACTTTTGCTTGATGCGCGTGTCTCTTTGAGACGCAACGTTTCCATTGCTCTTGTGCGAAATTGTAGCAGCTCCATTACTTTCTGACACTGAGCATTCTGAAGGCAAATGCAGTGAGTACACACAGGGTTGGAAAGGATTGTTCCTAGAATAGTGGTGTTCACTCACTCAGAACTAAAAGTTTAATGGGAGTCAAAGCTAGAGGAGAAACCTCCTACAAATCAGTAACAAAGATTTGGCTCAACTTTTATTTCCTAGAGGCACCTTTATTCAATGTGTGTGACTACACCAAAGGAACAAAATGTTCCCACATCATCATTGGTGTTTTTCTTAAGTCTTCAGAGTTATGAGAATTGTAGCAAAAATCTTGGGAAAAAGAAAACAAACAAAGGCGGCAAAATAAAGAGATGCCACATATTGTTGGTTTTTAAATGTCAGGATTTTTGCACATTTGAAAGCTACTGTATTGCCAGCCTCAAGGGAGAGTTGCATTTTCGTGCGGCAGTAGGCATGGTAAAGTTACAAGAATCCACACCTGCAGGCCAGTTAATCCTGCAGAATGATCATCTACTTTAGCCCATCACCTCATTTGTGACGGCAAATGCCTCTGACGGTGCCAATTTGCATTACACAGCTGCCCATTGGCCATTTGTTAGGTACCTGCTCTCTCCTTGTATGCAGTATGACAGTGACAGTATTCTGCACAGAGCACGTATATAGATATTCATTATCTGGTATTTCTTCTGTATGTAATATAATTACACTGGCAAGAAAAGTGTAATGTTGCTGGTAGCCTTTCTGCTGCAATGCCCCATGGTTCAGTGATTTTAAGGAGATGAATTTAAAAACTTTCCAGCTGTGACCTGCCAAGGAGGAGAGAGAGGACTGAATCCCAAAATAGCACTCTTGTTTTGGAAGGAAAGGAGCACTTAGAGTGCAGGGACAGGATTTGGGCAATGTGTGTTCATGAATGAAATCCCACAAACAACTGAATGTTTCATATCTGGATTTATTCAAGTTTGTGAACAGTTGGAATATGCTCAAGTGCGACACTGAGTTTAATTGAGGTTGCTTAAGCTCATGAGCCTGGAAGACTGGAAAGAACTTTTGCATTAAAGTTTGACTATAGCTGGAAATTATCTGAAGCACAAGGGTTCTGACAAACTATGGCACAGTGCACGATAACAGCACTGAGTTGCATGATAGCTCTAAGACATTGAAGATTAAGGAGGTGTTCTTATGGTTTTAGCTCACAGGCAGCTGTTTTTGAGAGGGTTTCCCTTAGAAGTCAGAAAATAAAAATGTCCTGAGATGCCACTGCATCATCCCCATGTTCAGTCAGGTGTGCAAAATGGCATCCTCCGCACGCACCGTACGTGTGAGGTCACGGTGTGCGGAGGATGCCATTTTGTTCATGCATTGAGGGACCAGATAATCGTCCCATGGGCACAGCTGGTCCTGGACCATGTCTTGCCTACACCAACAGCATGCCACTAATGAGATGGCCTAGTGGGGTGGGGAGGGTTGAAAATATGACATGAATACTATGGGGCTGGTTGACACTAACAAATGCCCTCTTTCACCAAAAGAGGAGAGGAAAGGTCTTTCCAAGTCCAGTTTGAAGCATATTTGCAAGATGACGTGCAGAATCTTGCACTCATGGTCTTTGGATCCTTATAGCCCTAGAGAATGTACTGACAATCCAATCCCATTCCCGGGCATCAAATCCAGTGAGCGGGATGGGGGCAGTGACAGAGGGGAAAGGCCATCTTTCGACACAAAGGCAATGCCTTGACATGAAGAGGAGTGGGATTAGACTCTATGAGATTCTGCCCAAGACTTTGCAGGGAGCAGATTTAGGCCCTAAGGGGTCTGATCACACGGTATATTTAACCGTTCTTGCCTTTTGAAAATGTAATCTTTCTACCACCCCTTGTGCTCTGTGCTGATGAAAGAAGATGGGCACGGTGTGCGCAAACCTCCTTGAAACAACATAGTGCTCCATGGATAATTCACTCCACCGTGCCCTAGTTTTTTCTCTGCCTATCCCTCTAGCTCAGGGGTTCTCAAACTTGATTGCACGGTGACCCCTTTCTGACAACTAAACTTACTACAAGACCCCAGGCGTGGGGACTGAAGCAATGTAGTGCCCTTTCAGTCCCGGAGCAAACAGTCCAGGAGCAAACAAAGAAAATATACTTATTGGACCAGACCCAACTAAAACTTTCCTAACAACTGGACCTGCTGAAAACACAACTTGTTATTGATCTATGGTTTGGCTAATCCCCCTCTCCTGGAAAGCATTGTAAATCTTTCACTTGACAACCAATAATGGCGTCTGCGTTGAGGGCGACGAACAGAATTTACAAAAGTTGGCAAAGTTCAGATGAAGAAACTGAACCATTGACCCTGTTTTGGTTTGTGCTTCCCTGATGAGCTGAGGGGAGGAATAATAAAAGGTTTTGGGTAGAGTTTAACTTGATTTCCAGCCCAATTTGTTCTATGGCAGAGTTCTGTCTAAAAAAAAAAAAAAAAAAAAAAAAATTAGCCACCCTGCTCTCCCATATGTAAACAATCGGTCTGTAAACTCCATCTCTCTATCAAACTTCATCACTTAGTAACAACACGATGCCCATGTAGAGCAGGGCTGGTCTGGAACAATTCTTATTGATCACATCTGTCCACTACAACCTTTTTCTCAGTTCTGTGGCATGATTGCGTGTGCAGTGTTCATTCAGACATGAATGCAGCTGAGTAGCATGGCTCCTTTTAAGCCTGTTTTCTGTCTGTTTCTATGTCCTCTGTTTGGTCTGCATCCTTGTGTTTTAATCGGGTTAGAGGCCCTCTTGCTCGAGAACTATGTTCCTCTTAATATCAAGAGATTAAACTTTAGCTTTGCCACAGTCTCCAATCTTTCCCTCTGGTACTATGTCTCAGGCCTGCATTTAGTGTTGCTGAATTTTATAGAAACAAGCACTACCTCATTTTTTCCGTGAACCCACAGTTCATTGTAAAAATTTCAGAAATGGCTCTTATCAGGCATGCAGGTTTACAAACATGTTATGACCACCAATACCTCCTGATGACTGTTGTCTACCTCCTACTTAAGAAATGTGGAGTTGCTTGAAGATGACTAGAACACATTTCTAAACCTGGGGGCTACCCTTGAGCCCACTGTCTTCCTTCATTTGCTCCCTTACAATTTTGTTTTTCCCTTTTGTGAAGAAGTGAGAATGTTTTGTGGTGTTATGTGAATACTGAGAGGGAAGGCTGCAGGGGAGCTCGGATGGGACTGTCTGCATGGGGGAAGGGAGATACCTGAGCATGTAACATGAGAACCAAGAGGGGAGTTGCAGACCAGGTAACACCTTTGACTGGGAACCTGGACACAGGACAAAGCCCGGGGAAGGAGCCGTGGGGGAAGGGAGAAAGGAGACGCCTGGAAGGGGGTTTTCAGTTTGGGGAAGCTGGCTAGGAAGGAAGAGGGGACTCTGACGGGGCTGGGGCTTCCCAGCGGGGAGAGTGGCCCCCCTGGGGCCCCCAGATGGACCTAACTAAAGGGAATCCTGTTGTCTGTACTGGCAAGACCTGTTTTGGACTGTGTTCCTGTCGTCTCAATAAACCTTGTTTTACTGGCTGGCTGAGAGTTATGGTGAATCGCAGGAAGCCGGGGGTACAGGGCCCGGACTCCCCCACACTCCGTGACACCTTTAGAGACTGATCTATAGTTCTGGGGCAAGTCCCTGTGTCCTCTCTTCGATAGCAATGCTAGATGGACTAATGCCCAGACATGGGCGAGCTGAATGGATGGAACTTTGAATTATAAGACTGGATATTATTCTCCTTTAGCACCCTGAAATGTATAATAGATATTCTCAGCTTTCTTTTACTTTCACAGAGCCATCACGGCTGTAATTCTGACATTTACAAAACAGTGGGAGGACATTTTACATGAATCATAAATTGGCTCCACTGTATTAGAAATTAGGAAAAGACAAGATGACATTAAAAGAAAGTAACGGAAATAATAATTGTGTATGTGACACAGAGAAATCTACCCATGTAAATGATCGCATAAGAAAAGTGGAACAGTTGAGAGAGGATACCGTATAGGGCAGAGAAACACATACTAGCGGTACTGATAACCACAACAATCATCTGCAGTTGTAGTAGGCGTTGGCAGCTAGGGAGGGGGAGTATTTACTAGGAGTTGGGTAGTATCTAGGGGACCTCTGGAAGGCCATTTCTTCACACCCAGCAGGGAACATATGAAGTCATCTGGACTTCATTCCTCATTGAGCTGTCACCCCCAGAGTTTCCTGTCCATAGCTGACCAGAGGAGGAGAAAATAAATTCTCAGTAATCATGTCAGCATCCTTGAAACACACCACTTAGATCACCTCCCACATCAATACATTAGTGCGTTCCAGCAGGGACCGTACAATGGAACAGTTACGGTGGAATGAAAGTTCATGCTAAACAGGATTAAGCTTTCAGGGAAAGAAGAAAATTCCCTGGAGTAGTTTTACTCCACTGTAGAAGAAGTAGAAATGCAGTGGAAGCAGTGTGGCCTAGAGGAAGGAGCACTGGACTGGGAGTCGGGAGCCCTGATGTCTATTCCTGGCCCGCTGGAGTGACCTTGGGCAACTCACGTCATCTCTGTTTCTGTAAAATGGGGATAATGATACTCACCTCGCTTTGTAACATGCTTTAATATCTACTGGGAAAATAGATACTATATCAAAGCTTGATTTTAATGCTTGAATTCTGGGCACATGGCACTGAACTCTAAGCAAGTCACAGTTTGATTATGAAATATTTGAATTTATGATTGGTGTGTAATCCAGCATAATTAATTTCTGCAGATTTGTTTTTAAAATTGTAGACCGCTTTCATCCATACACCAGTGCAAATGAGACGGGAGAGACTCACTGGCTTCAGTGCAGCTTCAGTAGAGCCTGTTTCACCTTTCACTTAAACAGGCTCTCTGAATGGCTTGGAATCAAATAATTTTCCTATCATCCCAGTGCCCAAGAATGAGACCCTATACCTGCTGCAGATTGAAGTATCTCAATACAGTTAATAAGTAAATACTGAATGTTTTCTAACTGGGCATCCTTATGCTTCTGGATCTCTAATTCACTGTACCCTTTAAACCAGTGGTTCTTAACCTTTGCTGCAGCCTGCACCCCTTTGGTTCTCAAAATATGTTCTCGCCCACCTTATCAAAAATCGTTGAAGTAGGTCAGTTCTTTAAACCTAGATATATTTTTTGTTTGTATATTACAGTAATCGTTAAAAAAAAAAATGTATAATGTTAATAAATACATAGGTTTGATGAAACAAAGTAGTTGTACTTACATGCCTGTGCTTAATTTGTGTTTTCGATGATTTACCTTCTAAAAAAATCTGGCATGTCTCGCACCCCCAGAAAGGGCATCTCGCACCCCAGGTTAAGAACCACTGCTTTAAACTAACCCAACATTTTCAAGCCTTAGTACATGCTGGGAGCAATGATAGAAATCTGCTTGCCCATGCCTAGTGTGAACTGTGGTTAACAAGCAGTGAGGTGTTTGAACACAGGTGCTACCAAAGATGCTCCCTCACATTCTAAGAGCAAAAAGCAAAAGAGAAACTGAGCTGAACAAGAGACACAAACCAGACCTTCCATAGACAGTCAATTTCTCTTCCTAAATATGCAATTGCTCACACTAATCTTCCACTACAGTTCTTAAGTAATTACCCATTATGGGAAACTCACAAGTGAAAAAAATAATGAGAAAACAGTTACCCATATGACAGTAGTTAAACAGCCTGGAAGATACTTTGTTTCAAGCTGCTCTGATTGCATATACAGTCACGGCCATGCTTTGACCTCTTTGCTAACGGCGTATGCTAGAGGGGGTGCAGGTGCAGAGAGACCTTTGCTGCCTCCAGCACACCCACAGAGGAGGAGGCTATAATTTTGGCTCAAAGAGCTAGTGAGCGTGATTAGCACTGCTGCTTTCACTCGGCACACCCCAGAGGGGGTGTTCCAGTGTTGGCACGAATGCCTCCATAGCAAGCTGCAGGGGTGCTTTGGGACAGATCCCTACTTACTGTGTGTCACATGCAGGCATAATGTCCCCTCACCCAACACACTTGGATGCTAACCCCGTGCTTCGCTGGCTCACAGGGCTATAATTTATCCCAATGTGTTCAGTGAACTTAGAACTACCAAATAAGTTGACATCTGAATGGAAAGGAGCCAGTGTTCAGTGCAGACATATGAGTCACTAATCCACATGCTTCTGCCTTGTCTGTTACATACAATACTTACGTGTAGAGTTCTGCCTAAGAACGCCCTGCCATTTCATTTGACAAGCCTAAAGAGGGAGGGATAGAAGATTGTCTAGAAGGTAGTTACTGATCATGTTGGGGGGCGGGGGGAGAATCTATGAAAAATGGCATTTTAGATTTGATAAAGCGCATAAAACAATCACCCACAAACAAATTGTTTTTTAAGATCCAAGGGAGGTTCATAATGATCAAAGTTTGCTATAATTTGGCACTGCTTTATGGGCAGAATCATTTCTCAGCTTGGCCAAGAGCCCAGGTATTTTTATTAATGTTGCAACCAAAGGTTGGTTATTACTTTGTCCTTCATTCTCTCTCTCCCCCCGCATACCCATTGTGCTGGTGATAGATTGGACAGTTCATCTGAGATCTCTCTCTGCCGCACTCAGACAGATTATCATCATTTGCATGATTCATTGTATCCGTTTAGATTACCATTTATCCAGCACTGTACAGTTCTGGGCTTTTTGCTGAGCTATAATTTTAGCCCCAAAGGAACTAACTATCCGGAGCTTAATTTTGGGCCAAAGTACGACCAAGGGTATTTTTTTCATATATCTTTGACAACGGGTGCACTGATTTTTTTTATCGGAGTTGAGATGTGAAAGCAGGTACAAGGCAGAATGAGTGTTCCTGATGCAAAAGCCATTCACTGCTTAAAAGACAAGTCAAAGTCTAAACGCTTCATAACAAAGCCGGAGATCTACGTAGGTCAGGATTTTTTCCCTGCACATTTTCACACTGGTTTGTTAAGATAATATGAAGTGGACAATCACTTCTGGCCACTTCTTTTTCACGAGACTTAAGTTCGTGGGACGAACGTTCGGAGACTTGTAAATGGTTTATGTTCGTAGTCTTGAGAGGGCTGTTCAAAGCATTGGCGCCCAAGAGATTTGCCACATGAGGAAAAAAGAAAAAACCTTCTTTCTATGTTGTGAGGTGATCTAAGCTTCGGTCTTTAGGGAATAACAAAATAGTTACACTTGTGGAGATTGTGAATGAAAGATTTCCCTTGCTACAGGCAAAGATGAATTAGCGAGGTACTGTAAATATTAATGTAGGTGAGAAGGCGGACAATCAAATTATAGCAAGGAGGACATTTCCCTTGTATTTGTACTGAAATTAAAGTTACTGACTTAATGTGGTCACCGAAAGACCAAGCCTGCAATGTACTGAGTGCCTCCTCAAAGATGTTGAGCAAGTTTACTTCTCCTTGGTGTAAGGAGAAATTGAAGGGACTTAGCCATCTTGCAAAATCAAGCCCTCAGTCAGTATATGCTTTTATGGAGAGGCACACGATTTTCCTCCAGAACTGAAGAATTATGGTGGCGCGTGCAGGCATCTGCAGGCGTGGTTACAAGCAAGCATAGATTTGTCTGTGCAAGTTATTTATGTGATGCACCCACATCTCATTGGATCAGTGCATCAGCCACAGTGGGCATATGCGCTTTTATTAAATAAGGACCCATAAAATGGGAGCAACCATGTTTCGTCTCCTTTCTACGAAAGCATAATAAGTGTAGCATATGTTAAAATGGCCGTTCTGTGCCTCTGAGTGGTGTTTTAAGAAACATGAGCTGATCAGGGAAATGAAACGGACATACTGCAGTCAGTAGCCACATAGAAGGCATTGTCGGATGCAAAGGATACAAATTTGAGAGCAGTTTATGGAGTAAATCATTGAAATGCTGCACATAGCTCTTTCCATACGTGTCTGGGTCCCATTTTTATCCAACAGTTTGTAGTCAGAGTTAGTTATCGGCGAGAATAGGGAGTCTAATTTACCCCAGTCAATGGAGTTATGCACCAGGGAGCATCTTGGTCTCTGTTCAAAGCATGCCTGGTCTAAGAGCTTGTCTACAGGTGGAAATTTACCAGTTATACAGCATGATTTCTAAAGTGATAGCACGACTGATTCCAACACTTCCTGGAACTCCAGACTTCTGTGTACAAGCTTTTAATGTTGCTCTTATTGCTAAGACACAGGAAGTTCACTCACCTACTGAAGAGGTTTTTTTCCATAGCTCATGCCAGTTGGTGGCTACAGTTCAGTTATAAAACCTTAAAGTCCACTTTTAAGTTCTCTCCCCCAAAGCTGAGCCTACATGCTATATAGCAGATGAAATCATGCCCTTCTTTTACAAGCTGTGATGATTTTATATCTGGGTTGGACACATTATCAGAAATGCTGGAAGATTTTCACCTACCACAAGAGTTGCATCAGCATAGAGATGTACTAAGTCTAGTAGAAAGCTATCAGATATGTGTAAAATCCCCAAGGCCAAATAGTCATCTCCATTTCTAGTGATGGTGCTCTCTCCTTTTTATATAAAAGGAGAATCGGCATGGACCTAATCCTAGAGGCAGATCCACGCAGCCAGAGCCAGGCACAGCCCAGTGTAGTTTTGATAAGCAGAAACTCTCAACTGCTCAATTTTGGTACTGTCAATGTGCTGCTGTGCAGCATTTAGCACAACTTTCCCTGCAATTTCCGGTTAGAGTTACATTACAAAACCTCCCCTTATCGCTAGGAAATTTGAATCTAGCTCCACCCTCCATGAAAGGCCAAGCCAGAACCCTGGCGCTGAACAGCCATGTGTTTGGGGTAAGTTCAAATGTCCACTTCATGGCTGAGAGTAACATTTCTTTTTTAATCTACAGGGGGAATAGAGAAGATGATCTAATGGTCTCTTAGAGCCTTAAAACTCTTTCCCCTTGTCTGACCTCCTGTATATACAGGCCCTTAAACTTCAGTTCAGGGGTAACTGGGTGAGTCTAATAACATGTTCTGCATTTAGTTAATGGCAAGATTTTCATATACCATAGATCNGTGAATAAATGAAGACTCGGCACACCACTTCTGAAAGGTTGCTGACCCCTGCCATAGATCATGGCTAAGTGACTTAAAGTATGCACTTAGCCAGCTCACCATTATCTAAGAAAGAGTTCTAACTAGTTCTGGCTTTCAGCAAGCCGATGTGAGTTTCTTTAACCAAACAGCTCTCTACCTGCTATCAGGATTAAAATCCTGGAAAAAAAGGGTAATACTGAGGCATGCTAAAGGGAGAAGGTGAGGGAAGTGCTGTCCCTGGAGATTATCAACACAGAAACTGAGCTTACTGAAGTACCACCCTGCCTCAGAATCATAATCGTCTCTTTCATGCATCCCCAACAGGCAGTAGTCAGAGTTCTGATCATCAAGTTCTGTACATTCATTTGTGAAGAAAATGGAGAGATAGGAACAGACAGTTTATCAAGCTGACTCGCTTGTCTTCTACAGCATAATACTGGGAGGAAATCCATAAAAGAATCTCCATTGATCAGGCTCTTCCCTGTCTATAAATGCTCTTCCACCTTGTTCTTTAGCAACAGCCAGGGTTTTATAGTTTGACTGTTTTGGGAGATGCACTGAGAGAGAACTCTTGGAGAAATTAAAAAAAAAAAAAAAAAAAAGTGTTAATTCCCTGAATTTAATTTATTCTTTTATGCTTATTTCAGGAAAGTTACCATCGCTGTATGAACCCTAATTTACAGCCTAAGAATGAAAAATAGGCTCATAAAATCAGTTTCCACCAATGCTCTTTTCACCAAAACTAATGACTGTGTTATGAACACACATTAATGGCAAAAGGACATTTCCGACTCTGACTGGGCCAGAAGGTGTGGGCTCAAACTGGAAAATATTTCAGGCTGCTGAGTTTCTAGGTGCTGTTCATAGCTCCAGCAGTTTTCATCCCCAAAGATGACAAAACACTTCATACACCACAGGCCTGATCCCGCAAACACTTCATTACCAAGCCCCGTGCTTATTGCCGATGGACGATCGCTAAAGGCGGGACTGAGTCAGGGATTGGCGCTGAGCCCTTTCTTGTTTATCCTCTGCCTCTTCTTGGGAAGAGTAAGGCCCGTGCAGAAGAACTCCACACACAGGCTCACGGATGGAGTGAGCAAGTGCTGCAGGGGTGGGTTTCCTACCTGGGGGCCCCCCACCCTGAAGAGCAATCTAGGGTAAGGTGCGTGACACAAGACAGAATATATCTGCATCCAATTATAAACCCCTTCTTCTACTGTTCGACAGTCATTGGCTCCATGTCTTAGTGAGAATAAGTCTGGATGTGCCCAATCGGCTGCTGGCTCAACCTCCGGAAACAAAACGGGTATGACAAGGGGCAGTGGTGCTGCTCGGTGCAGGGGGGCTCACAGGAGAGAGCGCCCATGCCAGATGGTCGTAAGGCAGCAATTCTGCTGCCGAGGAATACTTTGGTATTTTGTCACCAAAAGAGCCCTGGCAGAATCTTTCCACCAAGGATTTCTTCCAAAGAACTTCAAGAGAGAGTCCTTCGCCAGTTGCCCATTGACATGGGATACAACCACACTGTAGTTGAAGTGCACTGCTATCCAAACGTACTTATCTGCCTGCTGGGCGGTTTCTTGCACCTTCCTCCCAAGCAGCTGATGCGGACCGCTGTCTGGGATGGGATACTGGGCTAGATGGACCACAGGTCAGATCCACTGGGGCTATTCCTATGTTTCAGTATTTCTGTGATGGCGTGAGGGGAGTCCCATTACTACTTTTGATACCCGCTGCCCGTGAAGTTGACACGCAGTCTCCCTGAAACAAGCCCCTCTCCCTAGAACGTCGCACTCCTTCTATAAGACCACACGGGCAAAGGGTGGAATATCAAAAGCACCCTCCGCTAGTAGTTCGAGAAATGCCTGAGGAGTCAGAACACCAGTGATTGGTGGATGCCCGAGAAGATGGCATTACCACGCATATGTTGGGGAACTTTCAAATGTACGATGCGAGTTAACTTACAGAGCACAGAGACCATGATCTGTGCTTATTAATACATCTGCCATGAAGTCACAGGCTGTGCTTGCTAGAGTTTGCAGGCACCCCCCATTACTGGTAAAGCTAGCTATGGGGCACCCCCCATTACTGGTAAAGCTAGCTATGGGGCAGATGGAAAAAAAAAAATCTCTGTAGGGCAGAGCTATGCACTCCGGTACAAAAGCTCACACGCTGGCTTCAGAGATCTCCCTTTGAGGGAAAAAAAGCACTATTATAGCATCAGCTACCGACCACCACCCCCTCCTTTGGCCAATAAGGCCATGGCTTCACTGCAGAGTTACCTCAAGCGTAACCCCTAACGTGAGTCCTGTCCGCACCAAAAGAGAGGAAAGCAGAACTACAGGGCAGGTGAGAAAGCACGTTCCCAGTATGTGGGCAAGACACTGTTGGGCTCTGGGTGTTTCACAGACTCACGGTAACCCCCCTGCACTTTAACAAAGCTCAGTTTGGCCCATATTTTGCAGCAGAGATACTATAGAGGTAAATCTGGTGTAAATCCAGAGCAACTCCATTCACCTCAACACGGGGCCAGCCTGAAAACACTGCCTCAGAAGGGGGTAAAAATGATCAAATGACACTTGGCGCTGTAGAGTGCTTTGAAAATGCAAAGCGTCGTATAAAACATCAAGTAATTAATGCTTCCGACACCCCTGTGAGGTAGCCAAGTGTCTGTTAGCCTATGTTTACAGAGCTCTAGTTGCCAGGAGAAACATTTTTCCTATTCATACCAGTTCTGAAAGAAATCAGAAGAGGAATATACAGATTTCCGTGCTTACAACACAATGAGTGGGAAATTTGTCAGTATACCCCCAACATGTGTGTGTGTGTGTCTGTGTCTTTCTTCTAGCGCTAGCAAAAAGTCTATAGATTGCTGGTGGCGACTGTACTTTTGGTGATATTTTTAGTAGGTCAGCGGTGTCCCAAATCCAGCAAAAAAGCAACCAACCCCAGTAGACGGGGGTCTGTTGGGCGCTACGTGAGGAGCTTGCAATGTTCACCATTACCCATGCTGGCTCCTGCTCTCTGCGCGATAACATTGTTGGCATCAGATTTTACAGGTCACATGAAAAAGGAATTAATTCTAATTAGAATTTTACAGATCAATGAGGCTGTATTTATTTATATGCAAAAATATTTTTAAAGGTATCAAGAACAGCTTCTGAAAGCTCATTTTCTCACCTAGGCAATCGGTTTTTCATCAGTGAAGGACAAGGTGGTCAGGAAACAGGGCCTTAGCTGTTTTCCATGCTAAACTTCTCTTTGTTTTCCTGTTGACTAAGAATAGATAAGCTTATCTAATTGCTTTGGGGGGAGGGGGTTCTCTTTTGCTCCTATGGTTTATGAAATTGTTGGATAAGAAATCTAATTACTTGCTGTCAGTGTGTGTTTAATGGAAGAAGCAGACACAAGTGGTAATTTATTTTTCTCAATCACTGCATTAGGCCAGAGGTGTAGTTTGGATTCCTTTTTCATTTCAGGAGGTGGGCATTTCTTTTGAAGGGTTGAGAAGGATACAGAGGTTGCATGTAAACGTCTAGTGTTTTGGTTAAATAAATAAATCAATAAGTTCTCTAAAATAAATATTCTCTCGTTATATATATAAATATTTATATACGATATAAAAAAAAAAAGAACAAAAATAGTGTCTGTTTAATTGTACATTAAATTCCCAGCCAGTTACCGAAAAGCAAAGATGTACCCTCTGGAGAAGGGCAGGGGACTGTGTTCCAATGAGAACCATAGGTTTCAGCATATTTTTGCAGCAGTGACAGTTTCAGGATGGGCACTGACATGGTGCGGGAGCAGCACCTACCTGCCATATGCTCATGAATACTTGAAGATGAACATGCCGGCTCCCTGTATTGTTTTCAGGAAAGAGAAGTCAGAACAAATAAGAGGGAGGGGTTAGGGAAAGATGCTGCTGCACTGCAAAAAGCTGCTAGGCAGCCCAATGTGTAGAGATCCTACCGAAAACAAGCTTTGCTGGGTCATGGCATGGGTACGGCCGTTCTCATAGAACCCATCCTGGGTTTGGCTTCTTGGGCCCATGCATGCCTGTAAAGGCCCATAGGCAATACAGACATAATAGGGGCAGTGATGGCTATCCCTCATTTCTAGTGTGGTCTTTAGAAGTATGGAAAAGAATTTGCAAAATAACCTCTGGGGCCTTTTCCTTCACCCCGAGAGAACGAGAGTGCAGCAAATTGAGATGTGCTCGGATGTGGAGAGAGGGTCCCTAAAAGCATTTATGGCTTGTTACCAGTTACGCAAACTAACAAATGCTTTCTCCTATTCCCACAGTTTGACATGCAAAGGATAACGCTGGAAGAGCTCAAACATATTCTGTATCATGCATTCCAGGACCATTTAACAATGAAGGACATTGAAAACATCATAATCAACGAAGAGGAGAGTTTAAATGAAAACTCTGGCAACTGCCAACCAGAGTTTGAAGGTGGTGAAAAGTTATTATGCCTTCTCTCTATAAGCTTTTCTTTCTTCCTCTGTTATGAAACTCTAGCTGAATCCTGAGGTCCTTTCCTAAGGGTTTAATGGGAACTGACCTGACTATTATCAATGAGCACTGGTCTGCTTAAAAGCCCAGTGAAAACGGAGTATGGACCTCAGAATTTGAGCCTTAATCTTCTTTACTCTATATCCATTAAAATTGGGGGACGGGGAGGGGGGCTGAAGTGTTTTAAGTATCAAACTGATACCTTATATGGTTTCCAGTACATTTACAAGGTTTGAAAAGGTCATCTACTAACTAGAGTTTATGACTACTTCATAGTGTCACTTAAAGGGAATATAAAACGCCTAGGGATCCTATCAGTGGTTCTCAAACTTTTGTACTGGTGGCCCCTTTTCACAAAGAGGCTTGCTGAGTGTGACCCCCCCTTATAATTTTTTTTTCGTATTTAAAGTGTTTAATAATAGTGTAAAATGTAAGAGGCGAAGCAGGGTTTGGGATCGAGGCTGACAGCTTGCAATCTCTCCCCTCCTCCCCCCCCCCGATGTAATAATCTCGCAACCCCTGAGGGGTCAAGACCCCCACTTTGAGAACCTGTGCTCTATATGACTAACCCCCATCTTCATACAAGATGGATCTTGTGACACATTTGTCAGGCTCAGTACCTGAACCATTTTGGGGTCAATTTCTTGGTATCCTTCCACAAGCAAGGTAAGTCTTCCCCACCCCTTTCCCCTACACTCTCTTCCTTTTTCATCAGTTATAACCCAGTAGCAAACCTACATTTAAACTTAGCCCGGATTTGAAGTCAACAAATTGTTTGAGGGGAGGAAGAATTGCTGTGTACTTGAGTATGATTTAAACAAATCTACTAACAATCAGCCACCACAACCCCCTCCCCAAATAGCCTTCCTTTACTTGAGCTGTGGCACAAAACCATTTTCTTACATTATTGAGGGGGTAGTGAATGCCTAGCATTAATTAAGGGGCGGAAGTAGGAATAGAATTGAGAACCTCTTCCCTTCCAGCTCAATCTGCTGCCCCATCTGGCTTTGGTAGCACCACCCCAACCCTGCTCTTCATGCTAACTCCAGCTTTTTCAACATCCATGAGTGTGAGCGAATTGATATTTGAGTTTTCATGCTCCAGTGGGGAACAGTTTCAGTCCCTGGAAATGGCATGAAACCAAGAAGAATCGGTGGTGCAAAAACCACAACCCACCACATACACAAAAACATATCAGTGAAAAATGTCAAGGAATCGAAAAAGGTATTCACCAAATTGAGCCACCTCAAAAAAAAAAATTGTTAGAAGGTTATTGCAAGGGTTTTCTGCTTGTAAAGTGCTTTGAGAGTCTCAGATGAAAGGCTTTTGGAACAGGAAAGTTGATATAAATTAATAATAAAGAAAAATAGGATCGCTCATTTTAGGCTCAGTGGGAGGTCAAAGGAGGAGGAAATGGCAATTCTCTCAAGAGTAGCTACTTCTGGCTGATGTCATTTCTGGGTCCCTCACAATGGTTAGTATAAAACGATGATACAGATGCCAGAGAGCTTCTCAGGGAGACAGGAATCTCTTTAGCTGGCTCATATCCTTGTGAGAGGCAAGTTTTAATCCTTGTAATGGAATTAGCACAATGAATTACAACTGAGCTCTGGAGTCATCTCTCTGACACTCGTTAATTACTGTTGATCATCCTGAAATCACCTAGCACTCGAAACCTGGCATGGTTCTCTTTTCTCTGCAAAAGAGAGAATGCTACCTACGTAAGCCAACCCATTAACCCAAAAGACAGCGAGTCAAATTCTGCTCTGTGATACTAATCTACTAAAAGTTTAGCCCCTTAAGATCCTGACCCTGCAAAGATTGACACATGCACTTAACCATCGGCTTAACCTAGCATTCTGGAACTAATCACAGTAAGGCTTTGGATGATTTGAAAGAGACAAGGTGGGTGAGGTGATATCTTTTATTGGACCACATTGAGAATGACTAGCTTTGTATTAGCAAAATTGGGTTAAAAAAAAAGTTAGTTCAGTGATTCCATAAGGAATGTTTACTGGAGTGCTGGACAGATGGTATCGCATGCAATTTTGGCTTTAATAGTTGTAGCCGCTTTTACACTTTACCCAACGTAAGATTCCAATGGGGAAAATGATCCAAAGTTTAAAAAAAAAATCCCGTCTAATCTTTCATTTCAAGTTTAAGAATGCTTCATTGTGTGTAGGTAGTTTCCCACAATAAGTTCAGAGTGAGAGAAAATAAAGGATACTAATCTAGAAGAGCAGAAATCTTTAGGTATAGACTAGGCCTCAGATGTAGTTCAAGGATTATATCACTCAGGGCTTGGAAAAATTTCCTGCCCTGTGCAACGTAGTTAGGTTGACCTAACCACTACTGTAGACGCAGCGAGATCAACAAAGAATTCTTCTGTCGACCTAGCTATAGCCTCTCAGAGAGGCGGATTCAGGCCGCACCACCACATTTCTGGGCTACTAAAGCAGCCACATACCCTGATTTAGATGTCACCATGTCCTTCGGGATTGGAACCAATTTAAATGCAGAATGAGTTTGATTGTGAAGGGCACTAGTTTTACAATCACACCGATTTGATAAAGGAAGTATTGCCTGCAGTTTATTTACTAAAACACTTCTTCTGTGCCCAGCATATTTAAGGTAGTTTCATTTACTAAATAACAATGCCGTTTTTGTGCATTTTGAATTGATTTCCAATTTGTAGCCAAATGGAGCCTGACACACATTTTTTTACTTGCAGTTATTCCTCTATTAAATGAGATTCACCATTTTCTAATATAAAAAAAGCAAAAGTTCAATAAATGTGTAACATTAAGAAATTACATAGAAATTGGAATAAATGCATATAGATCTAGTGCATCCTCCTGGTTAGCAAAAAGTACCACCAAATTACACCAACCAATGACAATCGACCTGTCTTTAGGAACAATGAAAAGTGCAAATGCAAAATAAGATTAACATCGATTACTTTAAAATCAAGGCTTGCTGATTTGAATCTTGATTAAAAATGGAAAGTTGATGTTGTAAAGCAAAGCGCTTAAAATTGCCATTACCTGCCGATAAGCCACTAATGTGAGTTCAGCACTGAGCTGGGCCTGATACTTAGGTGAACTATCAACAGCCTGGGTCTGCTAAAATTGGGCTGGAAGTGTCATATGCTCAGTCTGTCAGCACGTTGGTACTTCCTGCTTCTGAAAGTACAGCGGGAACAGCTTTTTCTCATGGGATGTTGGCGCTGCTGGTGCCAGACAGAACCCAGAAGCATATGGACCCATTAAAAAAAATCAGGAGGAAAAAATATTAGCTTTTATCCAGTTTTTTGGTTCAAAAATAGCTGAATATTTCAAAAGTTTCGCTGTGACACGGGCACTTTTCAAAGTAATTTCAGACCCAAAGACAATGTGCATCTTTCCCCCATGCATAGCTGTTCACTTAACCATATACTCTGCTGCCCCAACTATACCCATTACACAGGTGCCAAACTCGCGTGTGTGGCTCCAAAGCAAGAACGCAGGACTTCACGGAGTAGACATGTCTTAATTAAAGCAGCAAGTTTGCAGGGAAGGCAAGTAGAGTGCCCCGCTGGATTTTAGTAAGACTTGAGAGGTGTGGGGTTCCCCCACCAACTAGTTTAACTCTTCTTCAAAAATCAGCACTCACTAGCACCGCTGAAACATTCTTCCCAACAGAAGGACAGTGTATGCTCTTTCCACGGACACAGACGCTCCGTGGGGATAGTTACCACAGAGAGTCTCAGGGCTAGTCTACACGCAAAAGTTGTGCCACTCACTGTACTGGTACGACCCCCTAGCATAGATGCACTTACATCAGTATAGAAGGTTCTTGTACCACCACTGCACTTTCTTTACAAGACTATGCTATAAACTATGCTGGTATAAGGCACCTTTTATATTGGTGTAACTGCATCCTCAAGGGGTTATACCAGCATAACTACATCTGTTAAAAAAAATTCACCCCTCTAAACCAAATAGAACTATTGCTTCAAAAACCTCTGTCTAGGCCAGGCCTTAGCGAACCATTTTCTCTATTTTGAGATTCCATTGTCTGTGCAGACTATCAGGATTACACTTTAAATTGTGTGTCAGTCCATGTCTAGTGAAAATTATAAATGCATATCCAGATGTCCAACTTTACACACCTGGAGTGTTTGGCGTCTATATTTAGAGTGCGCTGAATGACACTTGGAACCCAAATCTGCATCTGAGTCCAAAATTGCTACCTATCCAATGACAAAGTCTCTGCTCTGGTAGAGAAAAAATGGAATCAACCCCCCGACTTGAGACATACATTTCCCCCCTTTTTCATTCAGATTTTCCACCCTGATAACAAGGGACCACAAAAGAGACTAAGTACGGAGATCTCCATAGAAATACCTAACAGACAGAAGGATACGCACTGTACTAAAAGAACAGTGGCAATGGGCAGAAGAAATTAATGAGCAGGCCAGGGGAACGGGGGCGAGAACCAGGAATCATCATATATAATTTATGGCAAAAAGGAGAGCAGTTCGCAATTACACTACAGCCTCTTGCCCGGCAGTGCCTTAAATCAAACTGCTGGTGATATTCTGTTAAACACATCACGGGAAACAAACTAGAATGTCTATATGCTGATGACTGTGCACTGCAAATGGGACATTGAAATTAACAAGATAAATTGAGCAGCTGCAACCAAAAGCTAGGAGTCTCTGCTCCTTGCTCACAGGAGGAAGTCGGCTCCTCGTTTTCACACAGTTATTTTCCTATTTCCAGACAAAGGGAAAGAAACCCGGGACTTGTCTATAGCAACGTTTAGTGCGTGGCAAGCTGGGGTGTCCATTTACAGTGCACTGAGTGTGTGATAGCAGGGTCCACATGGACAGTAACAGCTCCCTAGTGCACCGCATAGGGGAGATCAACGTGCACTACGGCACTGTTAGGATAGGGCTACAGTCACAGCAGCATATCGAGTACAGGCGCTGTATGGCCCCCTAGTGCGGGTATAAATAGCAGCAGCGAGGGTGAAGCACTGCTTAGTAGGGTAACACGCCAGAACCTTAGGGTATGCCTGAGCGGTGCCTCCCCCACCTCACTGCTGGTTTTAGTCGTGTAGCATCCCGCGGCTTCTCCCTGCCAGAGCCTTTCACCGGCAGGTACAGCTACACACTGCATTGTGGATGCAGCCTGTTTATACCACGTGTTCCTCTCGCTGTAGGCAAGGCCTGAATGTATGGCAGCAGGGTCCACATGCACAGGTAGCGTGCTATAGCGTTACACCGTGACTTGCTGCGAACGCCGCGTTCGTGTAGCCACGCTCCTAGTGTCGGTCGCGCATGCAGGAATGATGACAGTGTTCACTCAACATATTTTGTAACACTTACTACCGACCAGGTCCTATAGCACCTGCATTGGAAGAAGGCTCATCCTTTACTTCTAGCCATAGATTACCCATGACAACACTGGCCAGATCGGACATGGTAGCATTATTGTAGAGGCTGCTGACTCAGGGCATCCCTCAGACACTTTGGCTAGATTTTGGTCAATGTTAGCCCTTTGTAGCCTCTTCCCCAACCCAACAGAAGCGAGACTGCAGCCACTCTCCACCCTTGCAACCTCCTGCAACAGCTCTTCCTCCACAGAAGTCCAGCATAGACTCTGGGCCATATCTTGCCTGGCACGTGTTATACATGCACGCATCTTCGTTAGCGGTCACCCTACATTATTCATATATGCCTCCTGCTGCTGCATAGCTCATTACCTTTGCTGTGCTTGCTCTCTGCTGAGCCCACTGGGACCAGCCCCTTGTGTCTAGTTATCATACATGAACAAGTTACACACTCATTGACCTACACCAGGGCCTAGTCACACTTGGCGCCCCCCCACTCCCTCTGCTTTAATAAGATTCTACTGCTTTGATGTGACAATCTTCTTACAGATAAAGGAATTCCCAGGAAGCCAGGTTATGTAGCTCAATCTCAAATTGCCTTCTTCTAGTAAGTCTGCTTCTCATCACTCAGCCTCTCCTTGAGGGACTCTTGACCCTGACCAGTTTCAAAGGAAAGCTCCCATCTGACTGCTGTGCTTATTGCAAAAGCACCCAACCAGTGCTGAGATTGTGGTGTTCTCTGTAACACCGTGCTCATCTCCTCTGTTTTGAGGAGAAAAGTGGCTAGCCTCTGGGAGAACTCCAGCCAAACAAACCTAGAGGAAGACCTAAGTGTTCTGCTTAAAGGATTTCATTGCTCTCAGTCCTTCCAAATAGGAAAACACAATCCACAGCCATGATGGTACAGAGCCTAGACACCCCTACAGACGGGTCTCTGCTGTAAAATGCTGACTTTCCTCATTCTAAAAACCCAGCCTTCTCTCTTATCAGAGAGCTCTGTGGAAGGCTGCCAGTAGAGCTTGACTATCTATGACCCCTATTAGCTGAATCTATCCTGGCTCTACCTAGCATCCTGTGCAGTGCACCTAGATGTTCATGGTAGCTGTCTTTTCTCTGACCTTTCCCACCGGAATAAAGGCAAGACAAAATATTTTTCAAGAGAGCTGAACTCCAGGAGGACAGAGCCCATGAGGCTGTCTTTAAAAATCAAGCTCTAGGACCACTCCATCTGCCTAGTTTGCTCAAGACCACCTGATTTTTTTGGAAAGGGGTGAACCTATATACACACCAATCGTCTTCCTAGAGAATGCCATTGGACAGCTACCGGTGGCTGCTACAGCTGCATTCAAAACCCTTGCTTTGCATCACAGCTGTAGGAATTGTAGCTCAGTGGGGGTTATGTTGCATTACACAACTCTTGCGAGTAGACAGATCAGGGCTACAGGAAGATTATATTATAATGGGTTGTGTCTCAGAGCAATTTTGTACAAGGTGGCAGCTTTCCTTTTGGTAGGCAGGGCAGGAATTCACACCATTCGCACAGAGGAGCCTGCCATAAGGAAAACTGGGGCCCTGGGACTGACATGACAGGTTCCTCCTCCCAGCTGAATTCAGGATCTGGCCCTGACCAGATGAAAAGTTTGAGCGCACACAACTCCATTAGACTCAGCAGCTCTCAGGATTAGCTCCCTTGTGATTAGTGAAGGGACTCTTATGCATGATTCATAAAACTGTTTTTCTTCCTCCCCCCCTCTGCTTCCTCCCCCATCAACACATGTACAGTATGCAGTGCAGAATAAGACTGGCAGGAATAATTTAGGCCCACAGTGAATCACCAATGATTTATTCTTTGGAGATGGAAATGGAAGATTTGTTTGTGCCCTAATAAGTTCAAAATCAAACAGACTAAGTTCCTGCTACTCGTATATCAAATAAAACGTTCCAGATGTTGCAAACTTATTGATGAACCAATTTTTTCCATTTGCCAGTGTTCTAGATAACACACAGTCCTGTTGATTGTCTCCCTTTCTAAAGAGAAATGCAGCTGGGCGAGCATAGAGTGCGCTGGGGGGCATAGGATTTCTTATTTGTGACCACCCAAATACTGTCTCATCATATCTGTGAGAAGCATGAAATAATCTTGTTCATTTGTATAATATAAATTCAGTACGTCAATCTTCTATTAAAATGAATACAAGGGACTGAAATACAGTGATGCACAATATAAGAACCAAGACAAGAGGAGAAGTAGGCAGACAGGAAAAATATCAGCGAATACTCGCTATCCTAGGCCTGCTTCTGATCTTAGTTATTTCCATGTAACTTCTATGGGGATTGCTCCTGCGGTATACTGCAGTATGCAAGCTCAGACTCACATACCCCACTTTAAGGAACAGGAGTACTTGTGGCACCTTAGAGACTAGTGCCACAAGTACTCCTGTTCCTTTTTGCGGATACAGACTAACATGGCTATTACTCTGATACCCCACTTTGCAACTATTATACCCTGAGTGTAGCTGTGGATTACTAAGTATGGCATTTGCAAGGCCATTATCACTAGCTGAACAGCTACATCACCAGATTACTTTGAAACATTTCCTTCAGCCTGATTCTGCAGCCATTCCTCAAACAGAACTCCCACGGACGTCACAAAAAGTTTCACATGCAGGATACAACGTTGCTGGAGAGTGTAAGAATTTTGCAGTATGCGTTCAGCAAAATGCCGGAGGGGTTGTATGGTTTATTTATCAGTCACACTTTTTCATAAAGACTTTGGTTTAAACTCATTTCTCTCTCATCTGTTGAAATTAAAAACTTGAAAAAATTGTATGTACATTTCCTCCTCGATAGATACTTTTTGTGGCACATTAAGTACTTCACCAAAGCAGCACAGTTAATGCGACTGGATGTTTAATTTACACAATATTGAACCAAGTATATAGATTGAGTTCCCTTTTGTGCCATTTGAATATCTCCTCCATCATCAGCAGCAGGGACTAGACACCTAGCTGCTGTGTGTGTCCTGGGACCAAGTATCCAACTTCATACAAGGGACGGATGGACAGACAGACGGATGCACACACAGAAAAAAGTTGAGATCCAAACATCCCCATAGGTGAAGAGAAATCAGGTCCATCTCTAAAACCAAAAGCACATAGGGCATAGTTGCTGTGTAGACAGATACCCGTAACTGGCCTGTGCCAACCGACTCAGGCTGCAGGGCTGTTTCATTGCTGTGTAGACTTCTGGGCTTGGAAACAGCCCCGTCACCCAAGCCCCGCGAGCCAGAGTCAGCTGGCATGGGCCAGCCACAGGTTTTTCTTTGCTGAGTAGACATACCCATAATTTGCACTAGTTCACTTGTTTTCTTTCAGCCATGTGAAAACCAAAGCACATTCTTAAGTGTAGAAATGCTACTAAATAAAGTCTTTAACCCCTCGTTAAAGTCTACAGCCCCTCTTGTTAGGCAAATTATCTCCCTTTTATAGATGATGAAGCCGAGCCTGAGACGCTAATGCCCACATTTAAAAAAAAAAAAATATGCCTCTAACCTTGGGACGCCATGGATCTCAGCTGCTTATTTTCCACTTACTGATGAGCACCTCCTGCTCCACCTGAAATCAGCAGGCGCTGCAACTGCTCTGCTTCAACACCTCAGAAGAGAGAACCTATGGGCTTGAAAACTAGAGACCACTTTTGAAAAACATCTCCCCAGTGCCCAAGGCCTCCTAGTGAGTCAGTGTTAGCGTAGGGAGTAAAATACCGGTCTCCTGCTTTAAGTCCTCCCAGTCCTCTGCTTTAAGTCATGAAATCTTTCCAGTGCCATAAACATTCATTGCGTGCGTTGTTCTCGGATAAAGTATACAGCATGTGGATCATGGTCTTATATTGACTCCAGACAATCAGAAGGGACAGTAAAGTGAAATTATTCAGCAGTTCTGGTTTCATTTAGACACTGGGCCATATGCTCTTCTCAACTGAAGTATTGAGGAGCCTTCTTAAAGTAGTCTCTGGTATTCCAACCGAGCATGAACTGTCATTTATTATATGTCAATCTTGCATACAAGTTCTACCAATTATAATGTCTCACTAAACCGTTATCATTAAAGATTAATTTCACTGCAGCCCTCTCCCGATGGAAGTTATAGGACTAAACTTCTTATTGCATCTTAAGCTTGCTACCTAAAAACACAACTTCTGAAGGCTGGTGCATCAGAAGATTAGAGACTTGCATAGACTTTGACTGTCACAATCGAACAACAAAAGCTCACTCTGATTTCTCACTTCCTTGTAGCCTTTCCACATGAGAAAGCAGCATTATCACAGAAGTATAATGCTGGCCACAGGGACCAATCCTCCAGGACTCAGGCTCCCCAAACTCAGACTGCTGTCATTGGCAAGAGCATACGATCCTATTCTGCAGGAACAGTGTTAGGCCATTACAACTGACAATGAATTTTTGCATTTTGTCCTTTCGTTGGAGGAAGCTTTCAGAAGCAGGGGGAAAACAACAAAACAAAACAAAAAACCACACACCTTAGGCCCTGTATCTTAACCAGATTTTGGAAATATCAGTATTTCAGGCATAAAATAATGAATCAGTATTAGATGTAAAATTAAAAAGAAAACAACAACAAAAAAACCACCCAAGGAAGAAAGCAACAGTGAGAGGATAGAATAGGAAAAAGGTACAGGCTGGAAATCAGGACTTTACTTTTTTTTTTTTTTTTTTTTAAATGCACCAGAAGAGTAAACAGTATACAACTGCCACAATGGGGATTTTTACACTTTCTCTGCATGGAAATTACTTGACTCTCCTATTGGTTTCTCTTACCTAGGGAAAAAAGGATGCTAAAGAAACAGCCATTTCCATCAAAATACCACATTTTGAGAAGGAGTAAGGACATACTGAAGTGTTATTGCAGGGCAACTAACATTCATATGGAAGCGGGCGTTACAAATCAAACTTCCTTACCCCCTTACAAAAGAGAGGAAGAAACAGTAACGCACTCAGAATTGAGTATCTGGAGATTCCTGACAGTTATGAACAGCTTTCCCCACCCCGCTTTCTGCATGCCTTTGGATATTCAGGTTCCAGCTGGCATCAGAACCAGAAGGGCAGGGTATCGTGAGAGAAATCCCATTCTCATGAAACCACCAGCCCAAGCTTTCCAGACTTGAGAAGTTCAGAGACTCTTCTGCTCATCAGACTTTCAGATGTTTGTCACAACTGGAATATTATCTCAGTCATTTGAGGTTCTCTCATTACTAGTCTGACTGACCATGGAGGCAGCAACTTCATGTCCATGGTATAACTAGGGGATGGGGGAGCAGCGGAGGGGGAGCCATATCAAAATTTAGTGATTACCATGGTTGTTATGGAGAAGGTTTATAATCACTAGCAGTAAGTCAGTGCTTTCCATAATCAATCAGCTATGCCCTCTCCCTCTCCCCTACACACACCAAAATAAGAGAGCTATTGGCTGCCTAGCACATACAGATAAGACAGATTTCATACTTCCTGCAACAGCAGACTTAATGATACGCCGAGTTGCTATAGCACTTTAGTACTGTAGCCGAGGCTCACTAAGCACTTGCCAAATATGAATCGTTACAATAACCCTGCAAGATGGGGAGACGGAGACCTGGAGGGGAACATTGGCTTGTGCAAGGTCACAGTGTGAGCCAGTGGTAGAGATTAAAAAACAAAAACAACCATAACTCCTGACTTCTAATATTGTATTTTGACTAGTAGACGATACTCCCGCTTTTCTACAGGATATTTAGAGAAGTTTGCCCTCTGTTCTGTAAGGCTTCCTTTTAAATGTCGCTTGCTAGAGGATTATCTCAGACTAGAAGTCGTCAAATCATGATTTGGGGACTTCAACAGCTGAGTCAAGGGTGAGAGTTATTTCGGGAGTGGGTGGGTCAACTCTGTGGTCTGCATCATGCAGGAGGTCAGACTAGATGGTCATAATGGTCCCTTCTGATCTTAAGTTCTATGATTCTATGAAATGGTTTTTAATGTGTCTCCTTTTGCCTGTACACTGAAAACTTTAAATACGCTTCCTGGAAGTGATTACACCGTATTTAACCATGGGCATTGGGCACAGTATTTGGAGAGAGTTGTCTTAGGAGACCATATCTGAATACTCTGCTCAGTTCTGAGCACCTCATTTCTGAATTCCTTCCAATTTGGCTACATCTTTCCAGTCAAGACCAACACAAATGATTTATAAGGAAAGATTAACGGAGCTATATCTAAAGGACTGAAGAGATGGTCAGTTCTTTGATTAAACAGCAGTAAATTTAAACCCTTCTAATACTTATAAACAGTGTTTCAATGCCAAGAGGAGACAGCAACGGGTTAGGATGATACAAAGGCGTTTTAACTAGGAGCAACGGGTGAAGTTAGTGAACATTCAGGGTGAATACAATGAGAATTGATCACTTGATTGTTTTACAAGCCATTTCAGACAAAGCACTAGAAAATATACTGCAAGAGAGCAAATCCTGCATTGGCAGAAAGATGCACTAGATGGCCATAATACATATTTGTCATCAATATAAAATCCAAGCAAAGGTTCCAATGTTTCTCTAGGAACTATAAAAGAAAAACTGGGATCTGGGATCGTGCTGGCGACCAGTCTGTATTGAAAATAAGAGGGCTTGACTTTACCCTTTGAATTTAGTATGTGCCAGGACTGGGCAGCAATTGGCTCAACAGTCTCCCTTTGAAGTGCACAGTGGAGAATTTAAATTACTGGTATGGAAATCCGGGGGTGGAAATCTTTATGGAAATGCAACTTTTTCTTAATCAGAAGTCAAACAACTGGGGCTGTCTGGAGTCTGGGGGAATCTCAAAGGAATAGGCTAGAGGTTTAACCATTCAAAAGTCAGACCAGTGAAAAAGGTGACATTATTGGGGTAAAATTCAGTTGATATGGATTTTTTTGCAGAGGGGTTACAGATGCAAGAGATGTTAAGTGCTTATTACGATGCAAAGACAAACTGGTGAAAGACTAAATACTTCCAATTGTAAGAGTGTCTCATCTTTACCTTCTCTATTTTTTCCTCCCACTTTAGTTCACTCCCAGAAACAGAACAGACAGACCTGTGTACGGAAGAGCCTTATATGTGCATTTGCCATGGCCTTTATTATAAGCGTCATGTTGATTGCAGCCAACCAGATCCTCCGGAGTGGCATGGAATAGCCTTTCACCATAACACTGTGAACCAAACTAACCATGCATGCGCATGCCAACGGGTGAACTTTTTCCTCAATCAACTTTGAAAAGGGAAATAAAGAAAGGTGGGCAGATAAAGAACCAGTCGACAAGGAACCCGAGGCCAGCAGTGTAATATGGCTTGTGAATCAACTACATCCTCTTGGCAGGGACATAAAAGGGCTGTCTTAATGCTTTAATGGTTTTGTTTCCTAATGCAATAAACATACAGGAGTCCTGAATTATTGCTTCAAAACAGCGGTGGTAACTTGAAGGAGGACTCACTTTCATCCAGAGTTATATTTTGTGATTCTGAAGAAGCGCAGCCTCACGAGCTATTTTTGTGGGGCTGTCTTTTAACCTAGGGGCCAACAGACTATTTCGAGCAGCTTTCCAAGGGTTCTACATTCCCAGGAAGTCGATCATAGCGTAGCCACAAGCAAATACAGTTTGTTTTACTTCACATACTTTGCTGCGTTTTCCCTTATGACTGTGCCCTCAAGTCTATGGCATTGGAGGGGAGCTAGAAAGTCCTTGTATAGTATTTTCAAATTTTAAAAAGGAAAATTTGCTAGTATTGTGCAATTTCTATTTTTTGTTTTTAAACCCACCTTTGACACAAGATTGTGGGGGAAGTACTTTGTGCGATTTTTTTCTGTTTCAATCAGGGCTTAAAAAAAAAAGAAGCTTGCTTTAGCACATGGGCATTTTAAAAATCTGTGCACAGTCTTCCTACTGAGTCTGCAACCAGCGCTATCAATTAAAGATCATCATATTTGGCTCCATCTGTGCATCAAATGTCACTTGTTTTCATCAAACTCGCTTTTGCCCTTGCTCTAAATTGGTCTTGCACAAGCTTCTCAGACACCAAAATCATAGGAGAACTCTTCCGATAAAAACAATATTTTTTGAGTCCTGGCTTGTTATGGAAATGAGGTATCAGAAGTCTCTATGCTAGGCACCTCCTGTAAAAAAAAATATAGTAGCTCGCACCTTTGACTTTTTGGTGTTGTTCGTTTTTGATCATTCGACTGTTCTGTCTCTTATCGGGGCAGTTTTCGCCCTCGTGCGTAGGCTATGGGAGAGAAAACTGAAAAGCAGAAAGCAACAAGCAGTGGAAGAGCTAAGACTAGAAAATACTGCCATATGTTACATAGCATGTCAGCCGTTCAGATCCTGAGAGTTACTCATTTTTCCTGGAAGAGATTTTTCACGAGCGGCACAAACAAGATCAGGGAGTTATGTAGACAAAAGGTACAACACGTACTGGGAAGAGCGCAAGGACCACGCACGCTTGATGCCAGGATCAAGTATGGAATTTTTATTTTTTTAAATGAGGCATGATCCTTGCATTTAGCTTTGAACGATCCTTGCGTCATCTGGGTATGCGGTATGGGGGAAAGTCACCTGCTATCGTCAAATGGACAGTGTGTGTGTCTGGGGAGGAGAGAAGGCATAGGGTGTATTTCTTTAGATACCTGAGTGTAGGGATAGAGCCATAAGAGCCGCAGGAGTCTAGTGCTGCCAGCTACGTTAGATGCCCCCAAGGGGGTGGAAAATGTCACTGTGAAAGTGGGGCCAAGGAGCATATGCTTCACCTTTTCAAAGGGAGGCGGAGCTTCATCTCCAACACACACTTCCCCTGGACTCTCAGTGGAACTTTGGGTGTGCCAGCCAGAATCACTGCAGAGACGCAGTGTGCTCCATGCCTTCTCTCCCCCCTACAACGCAGCCAAGCCTCTTAAACCCTAATCTGTCCTGAAAACTAATGTCATGTCTTTGTTATATGTAATGCATATTTTTATTAGGTCTGATTAGAAAGTGATCACAATGGAAACATTCCTTCCTCTTCTTCTGCCTCCTCCCCCATCTACAGACAGGTCAGACCTTCACAATGGCTGTGTTCAGTATCTGCCATGGATTTGCATTCCTCTCCCCACACCCTTTCAAGCCTAAATCCACAAACTTCTCATCATCCATCTTTCCCTGTTTCTGAGCAAGACAACTTTCTTTTTCAAAGCAACCATGCCATTTTTCTGCTTTTCGGGACATGACACGCACACACACTTCTTCATCTCTGTTCTACTGTGGCCAAAATTGGATCAATGGGTAGAATATTCTCTGAGAAGCATTCTCTCTCCCAGAAGGAGAGATTTACATATGGTATGGGACAGGAACGGACTTCAAAACAAAATCAAATCCTGGGAGAGTTCTAAACACATGCTTCTCATTGCTAGGGAACAGAGATAGAGTTAGAGGCGTTCTGCAAGGGACCCGGCAGATCTAGTCGACTAATGAGCATTGAGATCTTGATGCTGTAAATGTGGATGACAGTTTCATGTCTCAGGGGCACGATGAAAGTGGCATCACCTGAACACAGCATCAACACTACTTATCACTGGGTGATGTTTATTAACCATTTGCAGTTACTGCCTGGAGGCTTAACACTTCTTGCTTAATATTCCTAGTTGATGGACCATATTGGTGCCTTTTGAAAGTTAGAAACCAGCGTTCCACATGGAGAGCAAACGAAACCAGAGACAAGCGTTCAGTCGTGGCCTGACCCAGCCCCCCCGGTTCGCTTCCTGGGGAGCTGGATCAGATCACTGGGGCCAAAGCAAGACCCTTCCCTCTGGCACAAAACTCCCATTGACATCAGTGCGAGTTTTGCCTGAGAAAACTTGGCTCTGGGTACATTAACAGATCAACATGGGTGTGTTGATCAGTATANTCCCGAGTGGCCACCCCAAGCACCTGCTTGTTCAGCTGGTGCCTGGAGCCGGCCCTGCTCTGGGTACATTAACAGATCAACATGGGTGTGTTGATCAGTATCGTAATAGTAAACAAAAGTCACCAGCGTTTGGCAAGTCTCAATTATTTTAATCATCCCCAATCCCTGAAAACAATGCATGGATTTCAGTAGGTGTTCTTTATGTTTTAGTTTACATAAAAACAGGGCTGTAATTTCATATTGTTCAGCATAAATATTAAATTGTTATTACTAGAATGTTATTAGGTTACATAAAAGGACTCAAACACATGTTCCCGTTCTTGGTCAGTTACTCAGAATAAGAAATCCAAAGCCATGTAACATTTGATTCATCAATAGGAATTCGACTTTGAAAACTGATCCTCAGCCACAGTTAAAAGCTCTGTTCTCATTCCCCACATGGAGGGGAGCCTGGCATGCATCAGGAGTGGGATAAATCCTGCCCTCCAAAATACAGGCACGCAGTACTGCATATTTAGTACTATTAACTACTGCACGTGGGCATGTCTTGCACATCGGTAACTCACTCTGCCCGGTGCATAGCAACACTACAGGTTCCATGGGAATTTCAGTGGCTGCTCCGCGTTGCCATTCGGTATGAAAAGGCTATCGCTAAGGCAACCGTGGCTATACAAGACATGTGCACAGTGTCACAGAAACATGCAACAATTTCTTAAAGAACACGCAGCCCAACTTCCTTAGTGTTGGTCAAACAGTATTCAAGCCAAGGACTGATGAGTTTAGCCTGCCTTTTGGTTCATGGATCATTCCCAGATTCTGCAAATACACTTGTATCTAAGGGCTTGTCTAGGTGGAGGGTTGCACTAGTTTGTCTAACTATGTGAAATTCAAAAGATTAATTTAAACTGGTGGAAAACCCCTGAGTGGACACACTTATTTCAATTTAAGTGTAGACTTATTCTGGTTTAGCTAAACCAAACTAAGCCAATGAGAGAGTGTTCATTTGGATTGCATCAGTTTGATCAAACCAGTGTAAATCTGCATGTAGACAAGCCCTAAGTTTTTAATATATGGAGATATACCTCTCTCATAGAACTGGAAGGGACCCCAAAAGGTCATTGAGTCCAGCCCCATGCCTTCACTAGCAGGACCAAGTACTGATTTTTGCCCCAGATCCCTAAGTGGCCCCCTCAAGGACTGAACACACAACCCTGCGTTTAGCAGGCCAATGCTCAAACCACTGAGCTATCCCTCCCCCTGTTGCCATTGGATTGGACGGTTCTTATGTCCTGTTTGTGAATGGAGAGCTATAGGCATGTGCAATTTGCGGTGTGGGATTGATCAGTGGTTTGAGCATTGGCCTGCTAAACCCAGGGTTGAGAGTTCAATCCTTGAGGGGGCCACTTAGGGATCTGGGGCAAAATTGGTCCTGCTAGTGAAGGCAGGGGGCTGGACTCGATGACCCTTCGGGGTCCCTTCCAGCTCTATGAGATAGGTATATCTCCATATATTAATATTAATGTGGATTTACTGCTTCCTAACTGAAGGACAAACTTTTTAAAAACAGGAGACTACTGAACAAGAAAAAGCCCATCTGATAATAACTGGAGAGGCATTTGGTATTTGCCAATATTACCGTGAACACGGAACAAATCTGGAAATTCATGAGCAACTAAGCGTATGAGCCTCACAAAAAGCTGAATATGAGGTGGTTGGTTGGTTGGTTTCTTACCCAGCTCTCTACAGGTTTGGCAAGCTGGCACTGTATCCATAGAAGGAGGATTCTGGCTCGGGCTTAGGTGATCCAAAATGAAATTTTAGGCAGGTTCAGGAATATTTTTCATCCTGATGNCATCTGATAATAACTGGAGAGGCATTTGGTATTTGCCAATATTACCGTGAACACGGAACGAATCTGGAAATTCATGAGCAGCTAAGCGTATGAGCCTCACAAAAAGCTGAATATGAGGTGGTTGGTTGGTTTCTTACCCAGCCCTCTACAGGTTTGGCAAGCTGGCACTGTATCCATAGAAGGAGGATTCTGGCTCAGGCTTAGGTGATCCAAAATGAAATTTTAGGCAGGTTCAGGAATATTTTTCATCCTGATGCTTTACATTTAAAAGGTAGATCCTGGTTTTCAAAAGATGTTGAGCACCTGGTCACTTCAGTTGGAATTCTAGGCACTCAGCACCTCTGAAAAATGGTTTTGAGGCTTTCATAGGGGCTTATTTATGGATGAGGAAGCAAGACAGCTTTCTGTTTCTTTAACCTTTTGCTACCGAGTTGGTACTCTCACCATCGTTAAGGTTACAGCAAGATTTTCCACAAGAGAATGGTTGTAGCAAATTTGGGTATAAATTAAATTACCAGTCAGGAGATAATGAGCATTTTGCCCAGACATATCTTAGAAAATTCAGTTGACTCTCTGGAACGGTTATTTTGTTATGAATCCCAGGGTCAAAGAAAACTCTAAACCACACCCCAACACACACTGAAAGTTATCTAAATTTCTCAAGCTGTCTAGGCTAATACAGAGAGTTCAGCACAACACATTTTATCCCTATCAAGAGAACTGAGAATTATGTCTGAACCCATTTATTAGCTCTGATCTCTAATGCTACCTCCATGGCCCTGCTACCTAGCCCTCCTCATCACCTCTGCACCCCTCAGAATCTCCCCAAGAGACTCTGACCTGGGGTGGTAGAATAGACGGGGGCAGAACATGGAAGAGGACACCTGCTTCTCAGCCTACCCCTTACTCCTCCCACAAGATAACCCTATTCTAATCTTGCTGAGGCCAGAGTTAAAGTTGTGCATTTGAGTGTGATTTTGAGGGACTGGGTACCGACAGTTCACACTAAGGATTCTAGGTGTGTACTCGCACACTGATGGTTAGATGGCAGGACCTGTGAATTGGTTGGTCAGGAAGTTGGTGTGGCTTTTACTGGCAATGTCCTTGAATTCTAGTGACTATCAAAAAGGTAATACACTTGCACAACCTAAACTCTACCTTAACGGGAGGGGTGGAAGAGGTCGTCCCCCCCTCCAGGAGTTTAGATGATTTCAAGAATATGTCATCATCCTAAAATTATCAGTCACAGCATCCTAGTGAGCTCTCATCTGTCTAGGTTATTGATCTGATTGAATGCAGAAAGCCCAGAACAAAGACTGTACAGTAATTAGGTGTTAGATTAGTGAGAGAGAGAGAGAGAGAGAGAGAGAATATCTTTCTATGCTTAAAGTGTGTTTCTGGCTTCCTATGAAGAACTCAAAGAATGCCTGCTGGAACTCAGCACAGGACTGTGACCCCTGTCCAAGATTAGTGAGAGAGAGATGAAATTCCAGTTTGCTATAGATGAAATTCCAGTTTGAAGTGCTCACATAATACAAGGAGACTTACGCCAGTCTCTCTCCCTTCTCCATTCAAGGTTTTATACTCAACTGCAATTTTTATGCGCACACAAACACCGGTCAAGAACTGTCGTCCCTCAGAAGCAAGAAATTAACAGTCCCAATTTAGATGTAGGTCTGCGACAGGAGAAATGGTATTTTGATTAATAAGAAAGAGGCTCTACTTTACCACCAGTTATAATGCATTATTGAGTTTGTGGTCTTAAATTTTTTTTAAAAAATTGGTCATCTTAATCTCATAAGAGCTTTAAGTCTGACCAAGTGTCTTGACTCATATATATTCATGCTTAAATGGAGGAACAACAAGTCTTATAGCAGCCATATCTTAGTGAAATAATAGACTATACTGTGATGTCAGGAAATCTAGTGGCAGAGCTGTCAGTTTCTAGGAAAGTATCGGGCTTTATTCTAAGAATTTAATACAGAACATTCACTTTCATCTCTCTATTTTGGCTGCCGCTTTCATGAGGACTATCATTGATTCTCTTTTATTCACGTACATTAATTTTAACTTTCTGGGTCAAAGGGAACACTCGGATTTCTGCCAGAAATATTTCCTATAAATCTCAGGAATATTCAGCATCTCTGAATGGACTTCCCAATTTAAGTCTGCAAATTCTAATGCGCTCTCATTTGGAAGGAAGAGGGGCAAGTTAAATCCCAGTATTCAGCTAAAATCCCTGGGAATTTTGCTTGAGGTTGAACAGAATTAGGAATGCATGATTTCCCCCCGCTGCCCTATAGTCAGCTACACTGATACTTCCCTACAAAGGGGAATTTACACTAGTGATTGGGGGGAAAGGGGTAATGGAAGCAGTGTGTGGGAAGATGGGGGGAAGCGAATATAATGATCTCTGATTTGTTGAAAATTTTCTGACCAGCTCTACTTGTTCAGTAAAGTATTGTCAAAACATGCCATTGTCGAAAACAAACCGTTTCAGAAAGACACAGATTTTGAAGAACTTTTTGAGATGCAGGGCGGACATGAGAGCGCAACCTGACCTTTTCGATCTGAAAACAGATGTTTCGACAATTGTTTCACAAAAACTTTCAAAACATTTTGGTTTAGTTCCAATGCAGAACAAAACCAGATTTTGAAACCTTGAAAGTTTTCACAAGCTGGTATTGTTGTTTTCTGTCCAATCCTATTCAAGAGTGATCATTAACAGGATCCTAAAGAGAAGTCGGTCTTTGCTTTGTTATCACAAATAGCCAGCCCCAAGGACTACTGTTCTTTCCCTCCCTTTAAACTGCATTCCTAATAAAATTGAGTCACATCTGCTAGTCCTGTGTCTGAAACAGCCAACCCTTCCTCGTGTGCCTCCTGTGACTAAATCCCTGACCCTGAAAACAATTATGCATGTGCTTCGCTTTACTACTGTGATTAGCCCCACTGATTTCCAAATTAGGCATGCCCATGTTTGCAGAATTGGGGCCTAAGAGATCAGGACCCTCAGATTGTATATCTGTTTTGATTTTAACGGTAAACAAGAGCTATTTTCATATCCTTCCAGACTAAAACACAGTATTAGCATTCCTGCCATCCTTGTCTAGACATGCCAAACTGTTCTTGCTTCATTCAGTGGCTCCTGTTCTCTCAAATCCCATCAACTAAAGTAAACATACAGGGTGTGATTCTTCTCTCACATACACGGGTGAAATCAGGAGCAAATCCATTGACTTCAATGGAGTTAAACTGTAGTGAGATCAGAATCAGGCACGCTGACATTCATTTTATTGTAGGACCTGAATAATTGATACCTACTGGCTCAGCCATATGAAATCCAACATTACTAGTTTAATTTATATACCTCAGTGTTGCATCCGTCATTATTTCTGCTCCATTTCTCATTCAGTGTTAAAAAAACCAATCATTTTTGCTCATTAACTGAAGACATGGCATTTTAATTAAGAACAATCACCACCCACAAAGTCAAAGGCATAATGGTTAAAATTTAAAAAAAACAAAAAAAACTTTGTACAAACCAATGTAAATATTAATATAAATGAACTTGGCATGCAACTTAAATAAATTCTCTGTTATTACAATGTTATCTAAGTGTATAAAGAAGTGTATAAAGAAAAACAGATTGCCATATGTACCGGCTGTTTCCTCTAACCAAACACCACTGTAAATATATAATGTGTATAAAAAGATTTTAATTTTACCATTATTTATGCAATAGAAATAAAGTTTTCGTTTCTTTTGACGAGGGATGAAATTTCTTTTTTGTTCTCATTTTGAAGCAGTCATTGATATTCATTCATGCCCAAGAATGAGAGAGAGAGAAAGCTAGATTTGCATAAAATATACAGACTGAGACCCTTTCTTTCTTCTGAGGAATACATGAAGATTAAAAAAAGATTTGTTTTTTTTGCTTTGAAAATAGATTTACATATTATAAAGCTTGTTATTACAAACGGTGCTTTTGGCTGAATACAGGCACTGTCAGTTTGATGCTAGGATTGAGATAAGAAGCACGCTACAATGTTACATCGAGCTTCGGAGGGTACTAAGAGGGGGCTCAACTCCCTTTGTAGCGGTCAGAAATAATTCCCCTGCAGTCAGTAGAGTTACAGTGATGCAAGCAAATGGACACTGTTTTTGTTGCACTACAGTACTTTCCTGAACACTTAACGGCCTGATCTGACACCTACCACAATCAATGGAATGACCACCACTGAATTCAGTGCAGGTCGAGATCAGATTATTACTGTGTAGGAATGTGTACAGTAGTAGTAAGAACCCAGAGCTTACCTGAGACCTCAGTTCTGCTCCCGACTCTGCCGCTACATAGGCTTCAATACTGCAAGCCGCTCCAGGCAGGAAAATCCCTGTATTCGTGAGGGGCCCCACTGACTTCTATGCAACCATTGAGCAGCTTGTAGGAATGGAGCCTTGGTGTGTGAAGTCACGTAACCTTCTCTTCATTTTACTCAGATCAATTTTACAGAAAATTCTTCTTCACCTTCCTCCTAATTCACATCTACAATGTGCTTTGAGATCTTCGGATAAAGGGTCGTTTAGAAGTGTTTAATATTATCCCCAGAGCTATTAGAACAGCGTTCAAGTTAACTCTTTACCAAAGACAGGTCAGAAAGTCTGAAATGAGACTACAGCTACGCAGGAGCGCCGCCAGCTTTTCTGGCGCCCTAAGCGGCGGAAGGTCCCGCCCCCGAAAGTGGCGGCANCCAGAGCTATTAGAACAGCGTTCAAGTTAACTCTTTACCAAAGACAGGTCAGAAAGTCTGACATGAGACTACAGCTACGCAGGAGTGCCGCCAGCTTTTCCGGCGCCCTAGGCGGCGGAAGGTCCCGCCCCCGAAAGCGGCGGCAGAAGGTCCTGCCCCCAAAATTCAACGGACTGCCGGGGCGCCAGCGCCCCCCAAATAGCAGCACCCTAGGCGACCGCCTAGGTCACCTAATGGGTTGCGCCGGCCCTGCAGCTACGTGGAGTGATACCCGACTGCTTGATCTGTGGTGTCCAAATTAGAATTTGACAAGTTTTTGAAGTTGCTCACCCACGTCTTGTGACAAAGTTGTGAACCAACAGCAAAACACATCTATCTTGTAACTACAATTGAGTCGTGAAAGATTTTTTTGAATAAAAAAGCACTACACCTGGTATAGAAAAAGGAAAAACCTCTTACCGAAAAGCTTCTTATTCCTTTTTTTAAATCCATGGAAAGTGCTTTACATAACAGGTGGGAAAACTTCAAGAAAGTTGCAGAATTTGTCTCTGACTCCGGTTCATATATTTAATACACAAGTACTTGGACAAAAGTCTGCTGTTTCAGATGATGTTCCTTAAACTTGGAAGGTTTATCAGTTTTAACCACAAATGATTATCCATCCACTAATTCATTAAACTTTTGTTTCTGTTGCATGACTGAAACTTTATAAAAAAAACAACCATGATTTGGTTGGCCTCTTGAACTTAGACAAATAGTTAGAGATGACACTTCTACATACCCGTGTATACTCTGTCCATTACCCCCTCTTTTCCTCCACCTGATTTACATCTATAGCATTCATTTGCTAATGCTAATCTCGATGCAGTATTTTTTTTTTTTGGTAAAGACTAGTTAATACAACAAAGAAACCTTTTCAATATTAAGTGCAGTTTCAAGTCCTCCATTTTAAATTGGCTCTTTGTTTCTTACTCTTGATAACATTTTTAATTAAAATGTTTTTGATTTATCTTCCATCTTTTTTTCCATTTATTCTTCCACCCACAGAAGTTACCAAAACATTTGTAATTTTCTAAGAAAGTAATTACAGGAGATGTTGAGCACAGCTTCTATAAATTATTGTTGCTAAACAGTTTATTAGCCTTCTTATTTTCACTTGCTCAAAAATTTCTGAAGCATTTCCCCTTTGGACTGAAAGTTTCCCACGCTTACCCAAATGTGATTTCTGAGTGTGCTGGACTCGGAACAAATTCCCTCCAGTTATTTGAGTTAGAAAGTGTGTGTGTGGGAGTGGGGGGGAAATACCATTAGTCATTTGAACAGGCTACAACAACCAGTTTGAAAGTTGAAATCTGGAATCAAAATGCAACTCCTGTAGGAGTGGTGCATGGGATTGTTTGCAGTTTAAATTAGATGTATTAATTTGCGACATACTAAACGCACCTTTACAACATAGCAGAGAATAGTACTTCTGGTCAATTCCTGCTCCCACTAAAATAAATATCAAGACTCCCGTTGACTTGAAGTCTTTAAATCAAGATTTGGGGACTTCAACAGCTGAGTCAAGGGAGAGAATTATTTCAGGAGTGGGTGGGTCGGCTTTTGTGGCCTGCATCATGCGGGAGGTCAGACTAGATGATCATAATGGTCCCTTCTGATCTTAAGTTCTATGACTTCAACAGTACCCAGATTTAGTCAGAGTTTAAGTCACAGGTGGTACCCAGATATTCAGGCAGAACTAGAGCCAAATTTTACATTCTCCAGTGAATCAGTGTTCTCATGCCACAGTTGGGATAACCCACCTTTAGGAAACAACATCCAGGCAGTCTCAGCATTAAAACCTTTCGTTTATGGACTTCTACTAAAATATAGCAGTTTGCTCATTCAAGAATGGCTAAAAGTGTCCTATTTAATCTCTAGTATTACACCAGATTTACAATTAATACAAGAATACTGGCCAGGGGGGTTATTATAGTGCAACATGATAAATCCAACGTACAATTGGCATACAGCACTGGGAAATATACTCTACAATGTCAATATATTGGTAATTATGCATAGTCAGCCTTTTCAGCCTTCGTGCTGGGCCCGAACTATAATAAATGTCTTTTAACCCCAATTCCCATTTAGACTGCTACTTGTCCACCACGAGTGGCTTTGAAAATACATTCTCAAAATGCATCTCATGTATAATGAATGAAAGCCGAGATCATTCGAGCCTAGCTTTACAAGTGGCTATAAAGACGACCAATAAATAGCTATTATTACCATTTAGATTTGAGGTGGAACAAAAATCCCACACCCACTTACAAAAAGAAAAAAATTTAAAAATGATTCATTCAGTTAAATCTGTCAAAAACTGGTAGCTCCAAGGAAAGGAAAATGCACAATTAACTGAAAATGTCCTTTACCTGTCCACACAGTATTGCCACATTTATAATCTCTGCATCCATTAACTTGACCACAGCAACTAGGGAAGGTAAGTAATCTTGCCATGAAACATTATTTCGTACTCCAACGGAGATGCTACAGTATTTCTCTAACAGCACAGGGTAAGAACAGTTGGCAAATTTCAAGATGTTAGGCACTAGCAGATCACATGATTTACTTTTTAAAAACAGAAGCTTATTAATAAAATGGGAGAGTTGAAGGTTAACAAAAAGATAGTTGGAAAAATCTTTAGTATTCCAAATATTTACAAGATGTGTATAGCCTTAAAAACAAACCAACAAGTATATTTTGTAATTACATGGTTGGCAACTGCTACTGCCAAGCAGCCTGCAGACAGTAACTCCGAAGTTCATCTCCTAGCATCAGCACCGACTCTCGCTCTGTGGCCGTGGGTAAAATCACTTAAAAACTCTGCCTCAGGGATTTTTCAAGGATTAAATTTTTATGGGTCATATTCGTCCCTAGCCTAAGTGAGAATCGACTCCTTAGGCAAAAATCCTACAGATCACCGAACGAGAAGCCCTTGAGATTTGGCACACGCAGAAAGGAGACACTGCAGTACGGCTACAGGAAAACAAGGTAAGTAACTGCTAACGAGCCGCCACCTGATGAGTCTAAAAAAGCTTGTGCCCTTGTATGCACTATGTCAAGTGCCAGCCTGCAAAAGCATTTTTACAGTTAGGCTGCAAAACTCCACAAAATAAGGATTTATAATGGAAAGGCTGAGAGACCCTTAACTATAGTGGTACGAACTGTACTACTATAATAAGGGTAATCACTGCACGTTACATGGAAAGGCTCAAGTGATTGCTGTTTGCAGAGGCTGATTAAATATAAATTAAACTCATCTGCATGCTCAGCAAGAGATGTGAATGGAATAGCTAAGGCATCTCTCCCCATCAGCTCCACTCAGTACTGCTAAACGTTTGGTGAAGATCATCTAATGACCTGGCATAACAGGACAGAGGGAGGCTGCTGTAGGAATTCTGGAATGATGCCAGCAACCTGAGCATCTGCTTGTTATCTAAAGTTAAAAAAACATGTTCACACGCACAATGATGAGTTTAGATGGAGTATGAACAAAATTATTATTATTTTTTTTTTACCACCACCATGAACAACATGGGACTAAGAATGTAACTTTTTGTACTTCCACTGCTGCATCACCATGTAATTTTGTTCGCTTCGTGCCATATTTAGGTCTTTGTGATCCTGATTTCTTGCATAACTGATTCAGTTTCATAGCATTCGCAGCTGTCCAGACCCCTGCCATCAAGTGAACAGACAGGCAATTACTGCTCAGAGACCCAATCCTGTACTTTCCTTGAAGTGCATTCCCAAACATTTGATTCATGATTAGGAGGGAAGCAGCATTCACTCACACGGTTTTATTTGGATGAAAAACAACCGTTTCCAAATCTGGAGCATCATTTAGTAAAGACCCAGGAATGGCACTGACAAAATCGTTAACGGGTACAGTAGCAGGGAAGCAGCCCTCACATTCAACAGAACTACGAGTTATTAACCTGCTTAGCAGGAAAGCTTCATTGTTACTATAACAGCTTCAAAAGTCTGAGCTGCTACGTGAAAGGCCGGAGAAAGTCCCTGATCCCAAGTACTTTAAAGGCTATAAATTGATTTCAGAAACTGAATTTTACAAATTAAATAGACCATATAGTTTGTATTAACTGGGCAGACATAATAAGAACACAGGCAGAGGGAGCACGCTTGGAAGAGAGTCTGGATTCTCGGCTTGTACAGCCAACTCTTCCAAAGACATGTCATTTTTTCATTGGCATCCCCTTATGCCCCAAAAAACTCTAATCAACCAAACACTGAAACAAAACACCCTTAACAATAGAGGTAAATTAAATAATAGAGAAATCCCTACCCTAGGCAGAGGTTTTACCCCAAAAAGGAAGACATGCCAGAGATTCTATGCTGTCCACTAGGGACTACTGTATCAATTTGATGTGGAAGGCACTCCGATACTAAAATGATGGGTGGCAGTATAAAATCCTACAATAGACAGGACTTTAACCTCTCAGTTTAAGTTTATCACTTTGAAAAATAGACCAATCCTTACAAGCCTCATGGGGTTGTTGTGAGGACTGTAATTCAAGTGCTTTAGAGTTTGAAGAGGAAAGTCACTACAGGAGAACACAATTATAGGTGCAGCACACTCATCTACCTGGGCTTGATTATTTTAATAAATCATGGATAGTAGACATAAGTAATTCCATTAAGCTAGGCCTGCCGTATATATTAGGGCCAAACCTTAAGTGTATACCCATATCCAATGGTAAAAGTGCCCACACCCGTGTGTCTTATTTTCCACGTACGATTACAATTGTAAATGCAAGTACATATCTTAGGTACCTACATACATGATTTGCGTGCAATTATTAAATGAAAGTCAGTGGGACTTCATAGGATCAGACTCTCGGATTCCCGTCTTGATCTGTTTTATGTCTGTCGGCCTAGCTAATTTGTGTGTGTGTCTGGGGGGGGGGGGTGCAGGGGGAAGAGAAGGGTTTTGTTCATCCCCAGTGCACCCCCAGGGATATATAAATCACACACGCTTTCCTCATACAGCTCTGAGCCTAGTGCTCCTATCTTGATTTCACAGAATTCTTTCCCCATATTTTAAATTCACCTGAAAAAAAAAAATGAAACCACTGTGCTCAAGCCACCGCCCCCTTCCTGAACTATCCCTTTGTCTATCAACTCGGATGCTACAACCATCCTCCTACCACTCAGGCCTGTCACCTGGCAGTCACCTTTGACCTCATTCTCTCTTTTGAGCCACTTGGTCAAGCCATTGCTAAATCTTGCTGCTTTCCCTCTTCCACAATCTCTTTAAAATCCGGCCTTTCCCCTCCTCCTCATTTCACATCTTGAATACTGCAGCCGCCTCTGTTCTGGCGTTGCTCCACTCCAGTCCATTCAAAATGCTGCTGCTGAGATAAATGATGAAGTTGATCACCACCTTAACAGTCCCCACCCTCCACGAGCTTCGCCTTCACTCCTACATCAACCACAAACTTCTTGGTTCTACCTTTCAGGGACTCTACCTAGCCGTCTAGTAACCAAACCAATGCGGATCCGTGCCTTGACTCCATCAGCAAGCTTCTGCCTTAAACATCTCCCTGCTTTTTCAGACACATGGGAAAAGCACTGATAACATCCAAAGAGTCTCTGCCTTAACCTCCTTAAGACTCCTGTGGTGGGATGCGGGGGTTGCCACCTCCAAGATGCAGACAAACCGGCCAGTGGCCACCCCCCACTAAGGAAACAGGACCTAGTGTCAACAAACATTTTAGTAATTAGCTGTAGAGAACCATTTAAAAACGAAATAAACTAACCTCTCATACACAGACTAGGTTATCCCGTTCTTACCTTACCCTAACATGGTGCTGCAGTGCAGGCTGACTGGAGTGTAAATCGAACAGTCTAACACGTCCCAAGTGAAAATAAATAAATGACCTGGCACATTAAATCTTTTAACCAGCAAGGCAGCACAAAACCCGTCCAGCTGGGAACCCTATGCAACCCCTACAAAACCTAGCCCAATGATCGGTTCTCTCTTCCTAAGCCCTATCTCTGGCCCAAGTTTAAACCAAAATTTAAAATTATTAAAAAAAAAAAAAAACCATTCCTACAAAACCACCACTCTCCAAACAAAACAAAACTCATGGTACCCAGAAATATCAATTCTTCACCGTAGTCATTTGCTTGAATGGCTTATCCTCACCTCCGACTCTTTCTGCCTGTGCCTTTACATGGTCCACCTTCTGAGGCAGAGATTCCTTTCTAGATTGGTACAGTATCCCAGCACAGTGCTGTCTCAATCCCAAAGAAAGCTTCGGGATGCTCCCATAATAGACTAGATTTACAACACCCCCTAGTACACCTGTTGCTGCTAACTGCCTGTGTCCTAACGATGGAGTAAAGTAATCAAAGCTGGAGTAGTACCTCAATCTGATCCAATTATCAATGTACTGATATTGTCCACCTATAATCCTTTGCCCTGGACACCTCAAAGCACTTACAGCTCTCTCTCACACCCAGACGCTTTGCTTAATGGTACTAATGGGTCCCATGAGAAAGGATATAAAGACCAGCTATAATTATAAAGAACTGCTAAAGATTCTTATGGGTTTTGCTTGAATCCCTGGGAGTAAACCAGTCATTCAATCCTATTCAAATCCAGAACACCCATTTTAGCAAATTACAACTATGCTCCTCAGCGCCACAATTACATAAAAGAGTAAATTTCCAAGATAGAATTTCGTATACTATTGAACAGTGCTTTTTACTGGAGAGGATGTGTGATTTCTGCCAAAATGTGAAATCCCTATGAAGAGTTTACTGGACTGAATTTCATGATCACTGAGATTAGTGGATAGAACCAAGTTTGCATGTATGCATATGCATGTCTGTGTCTATAGAGCAGGGGTCGGCAACCTTTCAGAAGTGGGGTGCCGAGTCTTCATTTATTCACTCTAATTTAAGGTTTCGCGTGCCAGTCATACATTTTAACGTTTTTAGAAGGTCCCTCTCTCTCTAAGTCTATATTATATAACTAAACTATTGTTGTATGTAAAGTAAACAAGGTTTTTAAAATGTTTAAGCAGCTGCATTTAAAATTAAATTAAAATGCAGATCTTATCAGTTTAGTGCAGTGGTTCTTAACCTGGGGTGCACACACCCCCTGGGGGTGCGAGATGCCCTTTGTGGGGGTGCGAGACATGCCAAATTTTTTTTAGAAGGTAAATCATCGAAAACACAAATTAAGCACAGGCACGTAAGTACAACTACTTTGTTTCATCAAACCTATGTATTTATTAACATTATACATGTTTTAACAATTACTGTAATATACAAACAAAAAGTTTTTAAGTTTTTAAGCGCTGGGACCAGGCCAGGAGCAGAGCCCAGGGCTGGCTGCCGGTACCCCAGGCTGGCAGGAGGGCCGAGCAGGGCCAGGGGGCCGGGCGGCTGGAACCCCAGACCAGCAGCGAGGTGAGCGGGGCCGGCGGCTGGTCTGGGGTTCTGTCCACTGGCCCCTTGCCAGCCAGGGTCCTGGCCATCGGCCCCGCTCAGCCGGCTGGGGGTTCTGTTCACCCAGGCCGGCAGCAGGCTGAGGGGGGCCGGCAGCTGGGACCTCGGCTGGCAGCAACGTGCCAATAAAAATCGGCTCGTGTGCTGCAGGTTGCCAACCCCTGCTATAGAGGCTTAAGTTAAAATGGAAGACACAAAGTAAGAATGTAAGGATCCATTGTGTTTATAAGTGAAAAAAGTGCATGTTCTGTCAAAAGTATGGAATCTCCCCAAGCTAATAAAGCCAGAGGCAACTTCAAATGTTACTTGAAGGTCAAAGGTTTAGTTTAGTTTTTACTTTAGCTGAAAACCTTTGGAGTGCCTGTTTGCTACAGAAGTGTACCAAATCTTCCCTTTCATGGTTTCGGGTTTGTAAAGAGGGGCAAAGCATTAGTACAGTAGAACCCCAGAGTTACGAATTGACCGGTCAACCACGCACTTCATTTGGAACCAGAAGTAAAAGTTTAAAAAAAGATTTGACACAGTGAAAAAACTGTTTCTGTGCTTGTTCATTTAAATTGAGATGATTAAAAGCAGCATTTTTCTTCTGCAGAGAAAAGTTTCAAAGCTGTATTAAGTCAAAGTTCAGTTGTAAAATTTTGAAAGAACAACCATAACGTTTTGTTCAGAGTTACAAACGGCCTCCATTCCTGAGTGGTTTGTAACTCTGAGGTTCTACTGTACATTAAGAGTAAAAAGCACTATAAACTACAGCAAAATAATCCATCTTTATTTAGGATAAATAACCCCTTTGTATGCCTTGCGCAGTAAGTATTCATTAGACACTTTGAATGTAACGATCGCGTACACATGATGGCTTGTCAATAGCAATTATAATTTGCTGCATTTATTTACATAATTGCAAATCTCTATGTTGTTAAAGATGGTTCTTAAACACTTATCACTTCAGGATTTCTTTAGACTCCACTGGTCTCCAAGTTGTGCATGCAATAATATTGCAGAAAGTGGTCACTGAAAATTAAAGTGGATTTGTTTTTATAACTCAAGTTTAAAGCTTAAGAGATATTTGGTCGTCTTATAGGCTCGCAATGAAGCGGGACAAGGCTACATCAAAAGGTGAAGAACTAGAAATGCGAGGGACTAACAGAAGGGATCCATCACCTTGGTAACTAAGCAATACAACTACATTTAAATGCTAGAGCAAGGGTAGGCAACCTATGGCACGGGTGCCGAAGGCGGCACACGAGCTGATTTTCAGTGGCACTCACACTGCCCGGGTCCTGGCCACCAGTCCGAGGGGCTCTGCATTTTAATTTCATTTAACATGAAGCTTCTTAAACATTTTAAAAGCCTTATTTACTTTACATACAACAGTTTAGTTATATATTATAGACTTATAGAAAGAGACCTTCTAAAAAAGTTAAAATGTATTACTGGCACGCGAAACCTTAAATTAGAGTGAATAAATGAAGACTCGGCACAGCACTTCTGAAAGGTTGCCGACCCCTGTGCTAGAGAGATGGACTGATTACTGACTGACTGGTGTAGAGTAAAGAACAGCTTTTACCTGTCTATAGTCAATCTGCAACTTTCTACCCACTGAATTAAAATACTTGTTAGATTATTTATTATCTTTCACATTGTGGCTAAATTCTACATTTGATTACACCCATTCTACCGGATGGTAGTGGGTGAAATCCTTCTCTCATTTAAACCCACTGAAGCCAATTTCCCATAGTGTCTAGGGTGTCCAGTTAAGATGCATAATCTCTAACAGAACATTTACAGGATTAAAAACAAGCCACAAAACCAAAAACACAACAATTTTGGAGAACGATGCTGGAGGAGTTTTGAGAATTCAGAAGTTCTGAAATTTAACCCTTCTGGTGCCATTCCCCAGGTAGGCTTTGATTAGCACTGCCACAAAATACCAGACATCAAAAGCACCTAAAAAGGACATACTGTGTAAGTGCTACTTTACTAGCTGTTCAATTGCATCTTGCCTATTTATTAAGATGCATTGGTCAAATGCTTATTTCACTCTAATATAATAATCAATGACAATGAAAAAAAAATAGAATCAAATTTTAAAAACACTAAGACTTTTAATTTCTTTAGACTGCAGGAGGAAGTTTCTTTAATAGATATCAATGGTATACCAGGGGTCGGCAACCTTTCAGAAGTGGTGTGCCGAGTCTTCATTTATTCACTCTAATTTAAGTTTTCGCGTGCCATTTCAATGTTTTCTTTAAGTCTTTCTATAAGTCTATAATATATAACTAAACTATTGTTGTATGTAAAGTAAATAAGGTTTTTTAAATGTTTAAGAAGCTTCATTTAAAATTAAATTAAAATGCAGAGCCCCCTGGACTGGTGGCCAGGACCCGGGCAGTGTGAGTGCCACTTAAAATCAGCTCGCGTGCCGCCTTCGGCACCCATGCCATAGGTTGCCTACCCCTAGTATAGAAAGTTCTAATACTGACCAGCTGTTGTGGGGTATACACACCCCATCCCCTTTTGGGGCAGGTCGGGGTTGTGATACTACTGTGGTTACAGTCTACCTGACTATCCCTAGCCTGAGAGCAATACGGCCCAATGACCGGAGTCTGTATGGCTGACCTGGGAATCAGGGCTGTGTGGCCTCATGGTCAAAGTCAATATGGCTGCCCTCAGGGATACAGGCTGTGCAGCTTAATAACTAGAGTCAGTACGACTGCCCTGGGGATCAGGGATGTGCAGCTCAATGGCCAGAACAAGGGGCTGCCATCCGGTGTGTGTGTGTGTGTGTGTGTGCATGTGTGCGTGTGCGTGTGCGTTTGCGTGTGCGCGCGCCAGCATAGGGGGACCCAGTCCATCCCTTCTTCACTGAGTCCCAGCCCAGGGCCCTGTTAGTGGCAAGTGTGGTCACCACGCAGTCAGCGTGGATCCTACTGCTACATGCTGACCGTCCTCGGGTGGGAGATACCACCTCACACCGCCTCCGTGGACCACTTCCTACCGTGTCTCCTGAAGCTGAGGTCCGTATGTCATGAGGGTCTCCAAGCCCCTTGGTGTACGTAGGTCCCTGGGATTCTGACTCCAGTTGGTTGGCCATAGGCAACAGGCCTCTGGTCTGGTTTATTCTCTGGTTCCCGCAGTCAAGTGCTGAAGCAGCTCCTAGGCAGGAGCCTCCACTGAGCGTCCTCCCTCCTCGGGGGTCAGCCTAGAATGAGCTGGCCTGCTCCCTTTTATACAGAGGCAGCAGTTGGAGCATGCCCAGCATGGTCTTAGGGGTGGGACTTCCGCCACCCATAGTGTTGGGTTAACCCTTTCTTGCTCAGTGTGGGGTATGCACACCCTGTCACACTAGCCTATATGAATTGTTAACCTATGTTTATACAAGCATCAGCTCTTAGGCAAATTTCTTAATGTAACAACAGCTCAAGGTTCCCTGTGCCCCAGGATCCATGTAAACTTTGCTCCAGCATGTGGGCTGGTATGTTGATTTAGGATGGCATAATAGTAAACAAGTTCTCAAAGGCTGGTTGGACCAAACAGTAGCATTTGGATTCCAGTTCCTTAAAGTTTTGGGCATCTTGGTTCTCACTGACCCCTAGTTATCTTCCATTACTTTCAGGCCACGTTTGTTTCAAAGGCTGATGTCGGAGATTTAAAAAAAAACAACACAGTTGACCTAAACCTCCCCACAATGTCAGAGGGAGAGTTGATCTAGGGGATGAATGAAGAATTCAAAATTGGCTTCTCTGACCATTACAAAACCCGGATATATTTTTTTCCTTTGCTAACCAGAATAAATAAATGCATACATAGTACAATCCACATCTTTTCTGAGGACTGGGAAAAGCTTTTTTGATTTGGTTTACTTTTCCAATTACAGGTCTGTCGCATCTTAGGCGCATTTAACATGTGCGATTTCAGCTTTACGCGGTCGGCAAAAACAAGAAAAAACACACACAAGAGAAAAACAACAATTTAAATACTATTTCTGTAGTGCGGGCGATTCTGCCCGCCATTACACTCAATGTAATTTTGACTACACACAGTTTTTGCTTTACACGCTGACCGCGGAACGTAACCCCAGCGTAAGATGAGACAGACCTGTACACTCAGCATATGCAAGATCTACCTTAATTAATGCAAGCTCACTATTAAATTAGAGCACCACACAATCAAAAAGAATTAATTAGATTAAAAAAAGGGGGACCAAAGGGAGAGGTTTAGCTGGTTGGTTTATTGGCTTTTTAATCAAGGTTTTAATTAAGTCAATACAATTGAACTCTTAAATATTGACTGAATTGTAATATTAATTTCTACATGGAGCTGTGAATACACATCTCTGGGGACCTAATTACATTACTTTTTTCTCTCTTTGTTGCCTGTCAGCCTTCTCTTTTGCTAGATCTTAAATTTTTGACATAGTGGCTCTACTGATCCCAGGGAAACACATTCAGTGTAATTAAGTTAATTTATCAATAATGAGGTCTGTTAACTGAGTTTCTTTGGAACTTATGTTTAAAAGAATCTCTCACATCTACAAAAATGTTTATTTCTGCTCTCCTCCACAAAAATGTTTAAAGTAGGGAGGTTATTAATACATTTCTTTGGTCCAACATCTTTTGCTTCCCCCCCAAAAGAGCAACTTAATTTGCTTACATTTACATAAATAGACATACATTGGATTTGTCAAGAGCGAAAATTTGTCCCTATTTACAGCCATTGTTGGCCACATCAGGGGAAATGGATGGATGTTACCCATAGTAGAGAGAGGCAAAGCCATTGCTTGCACTGGTGAAATAGAGTTTACTCCTGCTTCAAACCAAGCTATATCTGTACAATCCAATTTCAGCTTACCCCCCTCCTCTAACACACCACCACCACCACCGCTAAATTTTATTTTAACTCCACGCACACAGGGCCTCCCCAAAGATGGAACCCTAGTGGAGCAGACAAAATAATGCCATACAGTATCTCTAGCATAGCTATTGCATAGGGCTACACTATGTGTTAGCATACAAGTTTCTACTGTATAGCATGTTATGGGGAAAAAATCACAGGATAATACAACCCATAGAGAAATGGTTCCTATTGCTTTAGCAGTCTAGCGTTGTGCTGGTTACAGCAGGTGTGTGTTTTCCTTTCACTAGGAACAGGACATGCTGATGTGGCTATTTTCAGGAAGGGGCAGAGGTAGGCCTTCCTACTCGAGGCATGATTCAAATCACTTTTTGGTGCTTGCCACTCCAGTGATTCTGTGAAGATCAGAAAGTCTGAATAACCTTGCCCACTGCTTCAAATGAAACCAGCGAGCACATCCTTGAGATTGTCAAGAGGTTTCTAAGCCATTTTCAGTAGAGTCCATGCAGCTGGTTGTAAAATATATGTTTATTTCAGTGGGAAACAGAATTAGTCTTGCATTTATGTTCTTGCCCAATATGTGCAATGGAAAGATCTTGAAATAGCATAAAGACACCTTCACCCTCCCGTGTTTCTTTTTTGATATACTCAACTTCCTTCTACCTAGAGAAACAAAAACAGCTACACTGCGCAGGAGAAGATAAAAAAATCATGAAGCTGGAACACCTACAGAAAGAAAGTGGTACTTACCGCCTCACTTATTTGTGCTGGCTTCTTAATTGGTTCTGCAGGAATGTCTCTGATCCCTGCCAAGTGTATATGTGTGTGTGTGTGTGTGTGTGTGTGTGTCTCTCTCTCTCTCTCTCCACATATAGACTATGCAAACCCTTTTTAAAACAAATCTTAACATTGCAAACATATTTTCACAGGAAATAAGGATTCTAGTAGTCTCTCTATTGAATTATTAACAGCTGTTCATTTCCTCCCATTAATGTACCTGTACAAAGCATAGTACCTGTCTGTACTTTGTACTTATACAAATCTGTATAATTCCAAACACTGCAGCAACTGTGTATCGCTTTAAATAACCCTAATAATTTCACAAACATTACATTGACTAAGTGTAAACCCCCTCACCGTAGGCACAGCAGCTTACTAACATACATTAACTATGTACAAGGGGACATATCAAAAAGAGGGGGGAAATGCAGTCTCTGTGGTTTAGTCACTTCCTGCAAAGCCTGCCCCCAGGAGGGCTTATATAGCAGAAATGTTTTCTTTGGGGTGCAGAGTGGACACGGTCAACTGGAACTAAAGATTCAGACATCCTTTGGTGTGTGAACTCTTCAGTAGTTGTTTTTAGTCATCTTATTTATGGAAAATGGTGAACTAGTCTGGCAAAGATAAAAAATGAACCCCAAACTTGAAATGGGCCTCTCTCGAGGTTCCAGCACACATTTCAAAAGATTTTTTTCTCTCTTCTATAAGTGCCATAACTTTGATCTTTAGGAATAGGAGATGAGTAAAAATTAGCAAACCTTTTGAGATGAGGGAATTGTGTGTGGTGTAAAATGAGAGTTTATTTTTAGGCAACCCACTCAAAGAATTAAACATGTATCCAGCAATTGGCTGATCAACAGAGACTTACCTTACTATCTTCCTCAAATGTGGTTTGCAGGGAGGAATTGCAGAGGCTGACCAAGTAATATTCTGAACTGAATGCACCAAAAAAAAAAAAGAGAATCAAGTGTGTGACATCTAGTGGTGGAAGGGAAAATTTAGGTTTTCATAGGTAAGCAATGAGGATGACATTTATTACAGGAATCACACTGGGATTTCAGCCATGAGGAAGCTAGGACTTTTTCCTGCTGCCAATAATATGCTGAATTTACCTCTATCCCACTTGACACTAGGCCGTATGCAAATTGGGGGCAGTTTCTTAACTGAACGGCTCTGTTGAAGCTCAACATCCTGCATGCAATTGGTTAGTGTGTTCAGTTTGATGAACATTGTACTGCCCTAGCAAGAATGCAGGAATCAACTCTGTGTGCAGCTCTCTCTGTTTGGTTCTAACTCAAAGTAGGAGGAGGTTATATTTACAGATGCCTTTCAGCCCAAGAGAAAACCTTAGGAATTTCATATTGTAAATATAAGATCTGATTTTTCAGGAACCGGGCACCTTCATCTTCCAGTGAATTCAAGAGTTTTAAGCACTCAGCAACTCAGAAACCATATCCCTGCAAAACGGGATATGGGTTCATCCAATTTTAAGCGAACCCGAGCGCCATTCAGAGATAGCAACAAGATACAAAGTCAGGCAAATTCCCACTACAGCTCTATTCATCCTGTTCTTTTAATGGAATTGTAACAGGTGGTAATTGATATGTATGGTGGTGTCCTCCTAGCACAAGCAGGCGCTGATTCATTTGTGCCCTTGATACTTTTGAGAAGGCCAGGAGACTTTACAATACTATCTGCCAAATATCATCACTAAAGTTATTTATGATAAACAGCTAAACTGTATGATTTAACCTGCAAGCAGAGCTAAGCCATTGTAACACAGAGTGTCATTCCAGGTATGAAACAGCGGCCCTGGTACAAAACACCTTGTAAGAGATTAGAGCTAGAGAAACACTCGAAAATCTGGTAAGCGGTATTTATAGTTCTCATTGAAGCCTCACTTCATCCATAAAGACCCCATGAAAAGTAGACGCTGGGTATAGGGTGAGGCGTTGTTTGGAGGAAATTTTGAACTAGGGATTGGAGATGAGGTTATGACATTCACCGGTCACCACTACAAAGAAACCAGCACTGGGGCTATTCATCACAGGACAGACCTCCGCAAGCCCCATTGGGAGGGTGAAATACATCTTTTGCTGCAGGGCTGAATTTCTCCCTGGATGCATAAAAATCAGAACCTTTAAGAGCAACCAATGAGGCTTAAGTACATATACACATACACACATATATAAAAATAGAAAAGAAGCTTTTCCTTTTCTTGTTCCTGATTCCAGCTAGGACTGGAATCCAAAGCATTCAAATGCAATGAGGAATGTAATCTTTAATATGCCCAGGAGCCAGACTGGCTGGACAGAAGCCACAGCTCATTTTGTTACGTGCTCAAGTATTCTGTTCAGTCCAGCTCAGCTCAGGCTTCTGGGAAACATCTGGAACAGGCTGGTGCTTAGCATGTACAGAGCCTAAAATACATATTAGATTGGTCAATTTTTCCTAAGTCACCTTTGGCTTCTTTCCCTCACTTGAACACATAATTTTCCTCCCATCCTTTCTGCCTCATTTATTTAGGCAAGGCTTTTCAAAACACTCCTAAAAGAGCAGAGTGCCCAACTCCCATAGGACACAAATGGGAGTTTGTGTGTGTAAATCCCTTGGGCTCCTTTGAAAATTCCAACCTAAACTTTTTGGGGTAGAGATGGTCTTACTCTGTATGTACAGCACCTAGCACAATGGGGCCCTGATCTTGGTTGGGACCTTAAGGCATTACTGTGCTGCTGCTCATAAATCTTGCCCTCTAGGCTTGGAGCATCCACCCTCTTCTCACTCATCATTTGTATTTATTTGTTTATTTAAGATAGTGGAATACAAGAAATGTGATCTAAGTAGTATTCATTCACTCTCCAGCTAGGGGTCATTACCATGTCTCTCATTTAGATAGCAAGCTATTCAGGGTAGGAACCTTGTCTTCTGCATTTATACAGCACTATGCATGTCCACGATGCTCCAGTTATTAGAGATGGTCTTACTCCCAAGGTTTAGGCATATTCATATCCCTGCATATTAAACCACTGGCCCTCTAGTGCTGCCTGGATGCCACTGTGCTGCTGGCCATTCAGAACTTTAAGGTAGCAGGGAGGATAGAATTTACTCTGCCACCAGAACCAAGAGAGAATCCTCACTATGCCTAGCAATATATGGTCTCTGACACACAGCGCTCACCATATCCAGTACAGGGCTATAGTACATGTTTCAGTACATACACATGATAGTTCATTACTTGAGGTTTTGGTTAAGGACCGCCGCAGTTGCTAGCACTAGTAACAACTCAGAATGAAAAATATTACCTTTGAGTTACGAGTCGTGGTATCAAAAAGAGCTGACAGTTTGTGCCCTTCAAAAATGGGGCAAAATCTAAATCCTCACTCCTTTAACTACCCAATATACGCCCACAGTTGGATTGTAGGTACAGAAGGCAGCTACCAGAGAGAAGCCACCCTGTCAGACAAGAGGAAGGAGCGCATTTGAAAGTGGAATAGCTCTATACAAATAAAATAATATGAAATTAAGACTTGTCCACAGTGAATTAAATGGGAACAATTTAGAAGGATATTAATATTTACATAGATACATCTAGGTCCCTGGGTGCTTTTTAAACCATTCTTCGTGCTATAAAAGTACCATTAAAAAGCCATGAAATACCTGGGTTTTTTTTTTATTGCTAGAAACCTTTTTATCTAGGAAGTCCCATCTGCTATACTTAGGGCTCAGCAAAGAGCTACGATTATTGCCTTAGTGTAACTGCCATGTTTTTCCTGAGCCCACACCAGAGTTCAGAGAAAGAAGTTCAAATGATCCAGAGCTTGTGCCATGTAGAATATTTATAACATGAAATTGGCTGCATTTATAACATGGCTCATCAAAGATCTCAACATTATTTGGTAAGTGCAGACAGGGTGGATTGATTTAAAGCAAAGTGATTTAAACCATGATTAAATTTGATCATTTAAATTAGCACATGAGAAACCGTGATTTAAATACATTTATTTCAATCTTGTATTGCACTCATACTTTATAGTTGTTTTCCTAAAGCAAAGGTGATTCTCACTGGCTGGTAACCATTAAAACATGTGGATTTGCAACAAGCCTTTACACAAAGTTTGGTAATTTTTTGCCAGTCACAAGGATATAGTGTATCTGTATGCATTGACATACAATAAAAAGAACAGTAAAAATTAAAAATTGAATGCGTTAGAAAATGGTGAATGGTACATTTCTTGTTTACTAGGGTTGTTTACTTGAGATGTGTGTCAAGATGCATTCGGATAGACATTGGAATTCAATTAAAAATATACAACACAAACATTTAAAAATGTTTACTAGTTAGATAAAACTAGCTTACATGTGGTTGATATACAAGAAAAACAAGCAAACAAAAAAAGGAAGTTTATCACAAGTTTTGCTTTTTAAACTGATTGTATTAAACAACGGAAGTAGAGTTGGTAGTTAGTGAGCTGAACTCACTGTTTGTGGTTCTAAAATCTTGAAGGAAATGGATGAGAACTAGTAAGTCTCATCCTCGCACGCCTGTTTTTATTTATTGAGTGGAAAACAAGCCTTCCTGCTTTTTCAACTCCTAATCAACTTTGATTGAACTAGTCATTGCACTGAACTAGTTAAATAAACTGAAACAAAGAAAATATTGTCTCTCTGCACCTGCACAAGAGGCTACAGCTGACAAAAGCTGGTTTTAGCATGTGAACAAATGCCGTTGCAAGTACTTAGACAACGACATCCACCACTTCAGTGGTGTGACTTTCTTTAAAACAGTGGTTCTCAAACTTTTGTACTGTGACCTTTTTCACACAGCAGGCCTCTGAGTGCAAACCCCTCCCCCCCCCTATAAAACAAAAACTTTTTTATATACCGTATTTAACACTATTATAAATGCTGGAGACAAAGCGGGGTTTGGGGTGGAGGCTGACAGCTCGCAAACCCCCCCCCCCCCCATGTAATAACCTCATGACCCCCTGAGGGGTCCCGACCCCAGTTTGAGAACCCCTGCTTTAAAACTCTGGCACCAGGCATGTACTGCTTGATTTAAAAAAAAAAAAAAAAAAATCCAAAATTTGAAATGACAATGTTAAGGCCTGAACGTAGTATAATCTAGTAAAAAGTACTTACGTTAAACACATTTCATAAGAAAACTATTTTGATTTTAATTTATTTGATTTTATTTATCCACCTTGAGCACTAACACTGTGTTCTGAGCTGAACAAAGAGAGAAAATGAAGACAACCTTTTGCTGTGTAGTTTTTACTGTATTGCAAAAAGTTAATCCACACGCACAAAATATTTTTGCCCCCTCTGCTGAACTAGAGAAGGTTGAGGTTTTGCAGAACAGCTTCCTGTTGGAGGAGGAATCAGTGACAGAGTCTTGCCTTTGTATACTGTAAATAAACAAGTTGAACTACAAAAAAGCAATATACACCCCAGTTCTTGAACACAGGTGGGTCACACACAACATGCAGACAACCCCCCTTTCAGAAATCTCAGCCCAAATACCTGTGCCTGGTTTCCAGGAGGCCACGCCAACCCAAGAATTAACTCTAGAGAGATTAATGGAGAGCACAGAGGCTTTTGCTGTTTGTAACAGCATCCCCAAAAGACCCTACATGTCATAGAAACAACAATACAGCATTTCTTCAAACACTCTACGCTGCTTGTAAGCCAACAAAAAAAAAAAACCAAAAAAAACCACAACCAACCTTTTAGCTGCAACAACGCCATCTGGTGACTCCCACCATAACAATATGTACTCACCCATTTTACACAATTACACATACCAATTGCTAAACTCACCACTGACATGCAGCCACCACTAAGGTCTGGGTCAACACAGGGATTTCTCTTATGGAGATAGGGATTTGGCTCAATGCAGCTAACAAAGATACCATTTAACCATTGGAATGTGATTTGCAGTGCAGACGAACTGATAAAGCTTCACGGATTCAAAATCAGGCTGCATTGCTGTAAACACGGATGCTTTAGGGGACTGCACTGATGCAGATACACTGGCATCTTAGGAGCTAGTGTAAATGAAGGCTTAGAGTGGAGCATGGCAGTTGAACAGCTTTTAGCAAGTATTTGAGTACAAGAAGCAAAAAGACATATTGTAGCCTGTCAAGTGGGGGAACAGAATATTAGTTCCCAAGTAAGCATCCGGCCAAGGCACCCGAGCTAACAACTCTCCTCTTGCATTAGTGAATACAAGAAGTCGTGACCTCAATTTTCTCTCGTCAGAGAGACGGCGTTCTCCCAACGCCGCATCCCCCAGTATCACACTGGGTATCTGTAATGCCAAATCTCTCTCTAGCTTTACCTTGAGCACTCACTGGTAACTCATGACAGAGAAAGCGCGTTAATTGGTATTGTTAGGTTTCCCCTTTTCACCTTGACAATGTGAGTGAAAGATGCCCAAGCTTCCATCCCCCACACTAAGCAGAGCTAGAATTGTACCAACCCTTCCAAGAGGGGCTCCCCAGAATTCTCATGGTTTCGTGGGACTTGAAGTTTGCAGGAATTTGGGTTTCCCCCTTGCCGGGCCAGAGACAACATTCAGGTTCACATGTTTGTGAATGGATTCGGGGACAATTCCTGGAACCAGAAGTGGGACTGGTGCAGGGATTGTCAATAGCACACCCGGGGCCAAATCTGGACCACCAGATGCTTTCGAACAGCCTGTGAAATATATTTACTTAATACAAAAATATCATTATTGGTATTATTTTCTCTGGAGTCTGGACCTTGACAGAAAATAATTGATTACCCCTGCGCTAGGCTTGGCATTGATACAACCACCTAAATCATATTAGAGGGGGAAACACTGCCTTTGGAAAAAACAGAAATACTTACGATGCTAACATAAAAATAAAGATGGGACAGTTCAATAATGGGGAAATTTACTGAAGGTTACAATGTACAAGATCCTCTAGACCAGGGGTGGGCAAACTTTTTGGCCCAAGGGCCACATCTGGGTATGGAAATTGTATGGCGGCCATGAATGCTCACAAGATTGGGGTGTGGGATGGGGTGACGGCTCCAGCTGGGGGTGCGGGCTCTGGGGTGGGGCAGGGGGTTGGGGTGCAGGATGGTGCTCCAGGCTGGGACCGAGGGGTTCGGGGGCGGGAAGGGGGATTAGGGTGGGGCAGGGATTTGGGGCACAGAGGGGGTCAGGGGTGCAGGCTCTGGGGGGCGCTTACCTCAAGCAGCTCCCAGAAGCGTCCCCCCTCTGGCTCCTATGCAGAGGCACAACCAGGCGGCTCTGTGCACTGCCCCGTCTGCAGGCACCACCCCTGCAGCTCCCACTGGCAGTGGTTCCCACAGGAGCACAACCAGCTTTTCCGGCGCCCTAGGCAGCGGAAGGTCCTGCCCCCGAAATGCCGCCCCCAACAGCGGCGGCGGAAGGTCCCGCCCCCAAATTTCAATGGACGACCGGGGCGCCCCGCAAATAGTAGTGCCCTAGGCAACCGCCTAGGTTGCCTAATGGGTTGCGCCGGCCCTGGGTTCCCAGCCAATGGGAGCTGCAGGAGCAGCACTTGGGGCGGGGGCAGCATGTGGAGCCCCCTGGCTGCCCCATGCATAGGAGCTGGAGTGGGGCAAGCCCCAGACCCCGCTCCCCAGCTGGAGCTCAAGGGTCAGATTAAAACGTCTGAAGGGCCAGATGTGGCCCCCGGGCCGTAGTTTGCCCACCCCTGCTCTAGACTATGAGCTTCTGGGAACATGGATTCCCTCCCCGCCTTAGAAATCTGTGAGAAATGACCAATTATTTACCTCGTTATCTTCTGGCAATGCTTGAGATAGTCAGAAAGGCACAAGAACAACTGTAGGAGGCTTTTCCCCACCCCACCCTACCCTCATTTTCCCAGTAGACTCAACTAAACTATCAGAAGGCAGCTGGAAAGAATTTCTGAGTTGGACACTCCTTCTAATGCCAGATCTCAGGCTGGACTCAGTGAGCTCATCTAAAGAGCCCCCACTTGACAGAACAAATATGTCTGCAGAGATCTCCATCACTGAACACGTACAAGCTGCAATGAATGGTTTGTGAACAGATCAAACTCAAATCCAGGCCAGTTTCCATTGCCCTGGGAGGCTGGGCGCAGCAGCAGGACCATCATATCACAGTGCTTCCCCAAAGTGATGGTTTACAATGGGCACTGATAACAGGGCTGAGTCCCATTTAATTCTCTTTGAACTCAGATCTGAAGCAATGCATCTCCACATATCTAAAGGAAAATGCCAGTGGGCAAAAGATTCAACGTAGGATACGATTCAGAGTTCTGGATGTGCCAGTTTCGGTCCAAAATTCTAGTTCATCGCCCCTCTCAGCAGCCATACTGTCCATATAAAATAAAACCAGATAATAAATAAGCTTTTGGTACTAAATTGACTCAAATGCAGCTGTGCAGCAAATGGGATAATGCATTTAGATGACATAAATGAGCTTGCAGTACAAACCTGGCAGATCAACACAACACTTTTTGCATTCTGGCTGAGTTTAGTCTGAATCATCGTCGGTAATCAGCATCATGAGACCTTTTTCCCGGGGTGTGAGAAAATGCAGTTTATTTCTACTCTGCAGTAAATTGCACACTACCTTTGAGCTGTAAACAGCTCCTGTAGGGGTACAGAACGCAGTTGTGGATAAGCAAGTATTTTGGGAGGGGCGGTGTCACTTTCTGCCCCTAAAACGTACCACTCCCTGCTGCTGGAGCTACATTCAGAAAAGTTCCCTGTAGTGCTGGGTCTGAGCCAAGGAGTTCAGAGTCATTAACTTCCCCAAAGACTGATGGGCCTGATCATCAGCATAGGATCCAACTGTGCAGGCCATTCGTCTCCTAGTTCCTTGTTTACAGGCTGGGGAAAAAAATTCCAAACTCCTTACATTTCCTTCTATCATACATGGAGGGGAAAAAAAGAGAGTAACCCCACAAGGAGCATCAGCAATCTAACCACATGACGGATCCAGAGGCAATGCCACAGCTGCCTGCACCATCGGAAAAAGGGAGGTAGAAACCGCTGCTGGAGTAACCTGTTTCCTAGCTTGGCATTTAGCCACTGAATATTAGTTGTTGCAAGAGAAGGCCTCCATGAACCAGTCTGCACAGCCCCAGCTCAGTCTCGGGTGTATGAATGGTTTTGTTAGTGCAGTGTTAAGTATGTCATTCTCGTCCCAAACTCTGCATTTTCCATTTCCATAGTAGTTAAATATGGCAAAAATATTTAGTAGCTAAGAAATACGTTTCCACCCCATTCTAAAAAAAAAAACCACACACAGTGAATAATTAATGTAACCTTCATTTGCTCTTTTCCTATGGATTAATGCAAGGATTATTGTTTGCTCAAGTGATTTTTGGAGCGGGCTGCTTGAAAGTGGGTTTTTTGATAGCCAGTATTAAAGATCCGGAGTAACGGTCTTCAGGTCACTGTTAAACTGAGCAGGTTAGTAACGCTGAAGTTGTGCATTGCTCGATTTCCATAGACACTCAGTATTATTGCCAAGGACAACGTTTTGTAGGAGCATAAATGCAGAAAGGAAGATTCAAGTGCTGCTAGAAAGTTGTGCCAGATCCTCATCTCAACGTAGGCAGCAATAAATAAATACTCACTGACTTCCATGGAAGGGACGGAGGCCCAGGTGTGCTGGAACTAAGGGTGCTGGGGGTGTGGCAGCACCCCCGAGCTTGAAGTGGTCATAACAACCAGTGCTTAATATGGAATGAAAGAGGTGCCGGGGCTCAAGCAATATTTTTACTTTCATAACTGATGGGCAAGTCCAGAGGTGCCAGGGCTCTGAACTGCCGAGCCTAGAGGGGCAGGGCTCAGCCCTGGCACAAATGAAGCCCTAACAACCAAACACATGGCTTCCATCAAAGACAGGCTTTACCGTTTTGTTCAATGACTCTCAGCACCCCCACTATGAAAACTCTTCCAACGCCCTCGCGGGGGGCCCATCACGTCTTATAGTGGTGAGCTCCACCGCTCCAGTGGGTTTCAAACTTTTAAGGCTGCAGATCCCTTTCCAAGTAATGCAGTCTGCCGCGTACCCCCAGCCATAGGCTCATAATACACCTAGGATTAGAGTGCCAAGTCTTACCAAAGAAAATGCCTTGTCTGCCATTACAGGCCATTTCTGTCGCATGCCCCCTGAGAAGAGCTCTTGTACCGCTAGGGGGAGGCGTACTCCAGTTTGAAAACCACTGCCCTAGTGTAAGAGCCTTCTGGAAAGGGTGACAAGCATATTTTGGGGGGAGGGGGGGGGGGGGGAGAGGTACTTTGTGCTGGAGCTACGCTTTCCATTTGCATTGGCGTTCACGCCCACATGCTTCTAGACTACGAAACCTGGATACACAGTACAGTCCTTGGGCTCCTTAACACCAGCTCAGCGCTGAAATCTTTACTTAGTTATTAGTCACGACCGCGTGTTCACGTCAAAGGGAGTTTTGCCTGAGTGGGGGGCTTCGAGCCAGATCCCAGAGCTGCCAACTTGACTTCCAGAGAAGCGGCAAGTGCTCAGCACTATAAAAATCCCGGTCTGCGACCCTACCACTACAAGGCCAATGGAGCAGCACAGATAAAATCAACCGGGATTGAGGTTGCTCAACCTCCCACAAAGTTCATCTCTTCACCAAGTCTACACACGACTTCAGCCCTCAAAAATAGGGCTCAAAAAGGCTTCCGTGGTGCATTGGCATTGTGGAGGGCCCGCTGCAAAGGGGTGAGTGAATAAAGCACTTTGACTCTGTTGTACCTGTCAAAGAGGGGGGTGCCAGTGCTTTGCTGATGGAAAGAGCAAGCCAAGTTCTTCTCATTAGAACCATCAGATGCTTATCAACCTTGCCCACGTGTTCCAGCAATAACGCATTGTGGTGAACAGTGTCTGCCTAGCTTGTTAGTAGATAAACAGGAATCTAATGGTGAAAGAGACATCGCTTTGCTTTGAGTTTACCAAAAAAAAAAAAAAAAGATTGTGTACTAAAGTAGGTATCAAACGCTGACATTATGGGTAATGGTTTAGACAAGTATTTCCCCATATATAATGGGAACAAAATAGCTCAAAGAGGATTTCAGTCTTGTTATTAGGGGAGTTCTATTTGGACCTTCATATTAAAATGATGGGGCAAAGATACTGAAAAGGTTCGTAACGCAAAAGAAAAAAAGGCACATATCAATATTCTGTTGGAATTCCTCAGCTGAGAATTTTAAGAAGCCTTTAGCATCAGATTTCACATCGAAATTGCAGGTAATGGCTCAACTGTTTTATTTCATATTCTCTGGATGCCTCACCTTGCGTGGAATAATCTCTGATGTCTATTTAACTCTGAATTCTTCTTAGCAGGCAAGCTCAAACTTAAGACTATTGATTAAGCTGATGAGTTTGGTAGAAATGCTGTCTTTAATAGAATGATTGATCATAGTTTCCTCTTGAAATTGTTTGCAGTTTTTTGCCTCTTTTACAGTGTTCACTTGTATATATTATTTTACTGAGATGTGGCATTTCCTATAACTGTTGAGTCTGAGACAGGAGTGCCATTAAATGGAATCATATGGCGTCAAGTAATATACTGTATTTACATGAGAGTAGTGAGCCAGCATGAGACTACTTTTAAAAATGGTCTTTATCCACCCACCTCCACGCGAATAACCTTCCAATTCACAATTTGCCTGCAGACAACAGGGATTTTATGTTTGCTAACAACTTCCACGGTGCTACATGGTAGCATTTCAGTATAGGAACTTTTTGTACTATGAAGGTACGGATGTTATGAAGCAAGTGGGAGAGAAGTCAAGGAAATCCATGAAAAGTCTCCAGACAACATGTGTCACGGTTTTATATATTGTTACACAGAACTCCTTCTGGAGAAGGAGATTGGTCATATTGTATTATCTTAGGGGAAAATAAATCCTAAGATTTTGCCCCACAGTATACAGTATGCTGTAGTGAATGACTTTATGCTTATTGCTAATGAACCCTGTTAAGCGGTATGAAAATGAAGTCCACACTGGAAGTGTGGCCATGTCAGAATTCCAGGAGACAAACCAATATAACTTCCACACTGGACGTACAAAGGTGTATGAAAGTGAACAGTAATTTTGGTGAAGGTAGGGTGGGGAAAGGGGTCAAGAGAAAAAAAATAGAGTAACCCAAAGCTCCTTGTACTTCAGAAGAGTTTTACTTCACTTCATCTTATCCCACATGGCTCACCTATCCCATCCCTACTGATGAATAAAACTAACTGCTTGAAGAAGAAAAAGAGGAGGTAGCAGAGATGCCGACAGGCAGATTCCAGTGAGTAGAGGTCAGGATGGTATCGGCCTTACTTATGCTCTATTTACCCACACGGTCAAGCAGCTTTCTGTTATGCCACGAGCCACTTGAGCATGATGAGTGGCATTCCCAGTGGCTGAAGCCTCCCGCTGCAGCTATTTCCCCCCAGCCCATGTTGTTTTGCTGCTGTGGTAGAGCTAGCGTCCCCTAGCCTCATTGGAACATCAAAATATTTATAGGTTTGGCATGACAACCATCACGGCAGGAAATCAACAGTGACATGCAATGTGTAGTGCATGCGTCTCCACAACTTAGTCATGGCACAGAATGGTCACAGATGTGACCCTTGTCCCCATCACCTTGCGGTCTATTGGCCGCCCCTGTAGCTACTAACCACAATGGTGTCCAGATGGCACTTCATAGCGTGCTGCCTCCAGCAAGTTCTCCAGGATAAATACCATTTCCTCCCTGACTGGTCCCCACGAGAGATTACAAGATTATTTTCCCGCCCAGAACCTACCACAGCGATTCTTTCCTAATAATGAACATTTGAATTTTGNGGGGGGGGGGGGGGGGGGGGGGGGGGGGGGGGGGGGGGGGGGGGGGGGGGGCGTGCAGGATTAGACAATGAAGAAGTGCCTGCAGGGAAGATCTAGTATGAAAATGCTGCAAAAGCTCCTCTCAATAGGCATCTCCAGACTTTGCTTTTTTAAATAAAGCTCCTCCTTCCCCCCACCACACACTTTATCTGGGCAGTATATTCAGTTCCAGCATCTGGTATTGGGTACCATATGCTACCCTCTCACTGCTCCCTCGGATCTCAGTCCTTTATAGTCTGTGACCACTTTGCGGCTCTCAAGGGTATGACAGAACCCATTCTATAAGGCATCTAGGTCTAGATTACAAGCTCTGGTGCCACACTCATATTTTATCTGCATAGCAAATAGAACCATCTCTGTTCAAGTTCTATTGCCTGTTTTACTAGCTGGCTCTAGAATTTTTTCTCCAGTTTTCCAGCTGGCAGTTTGAACCTGCTGAGCCAGCCTGAAGCATCTACATGACTGGATGTCTGTTTGCACATCCTAAGCTGAATCCTTTTGAAGGTGCACACACAAGAGTCACTTCTCCCGGCCAACTTTGCATTGTATTTCCAAACAAGTTTTCCCCTCCAAGAGTGGTCTGCTTTTTGATCTAGCCTAGCAATGATGCTTTTATCTGCGAAGTGTCCTTGTCGATCTGAATCCAACCCATCTTTCTGGAGAGGTACGGCTTATATTTTCTTTAAAAGCAGAATAAAGTTAAGAGGGAACTTTTTTATCAGCTATGACCTACTGACCTATACAAGGTCACAGAGCACTACGGTCAGCCATAAAGACGACTGGCCTACAAATCTGAAAGGAAGCTACACACGCAACAATCCCCGCCAAGGACTGGCTGAAGTGAGGTCTTGCCTTTGGACGTGGTGGAGGTACCTAATGCAGGATGGCCAAGAAGTGACCTCTATTAGGGCCCTGTGGTTAGAGTGGTAGCCTGGGGCTCAGGACACCCAGGTTCAATTCTCTGCTCTGCCCAAGGTCCCATAGGAAGTCTTTGGCAAGTCACTTGGGCCCAGATTTTTAAAAGGTATTTAGACTTCTAATAGCCATTGAGAACAATGAGTTGCAGGTGCCTCTAGGCACGTAAATGTTATGTTCACAGCATACACACAGGCTACATTTACACGACAAGCTAGGGCTGTGTTTCCCCTGCTTGTGTGTACACACTCGTGCTAGCTTTTATCGAGCCTGTGCAAGTATAAATAGCAGTGTAGCCATGGTAGCATGGGCAGCCAAGGCACAGCTTAGCACAAACCCGCCTGAAACCAGTAGGTACATAGCTGGTACTGTGGCTACACTGGTATTTAAACACATGCTAACTCGCTGAGCGCAGAGCACGAGTACGTGTATGTAAGCAGGGTGGTCACACCCCTAGCTTGTCGTATAGGCTTACCCACAGAGAAGTTAGGAAAGGAGGCTGGTAGGAAAAGGCTATCAAGGCTATTTTTAAAATTACTCTCTAATTTGTGATGACAATGCAAGGAGATATTTTGGGGGGGGGGGGGAAAATGGACTCTTCGGGCGATTAGTAGATTATGAAAACTTAGTTTTTTTAGATGGCTGATGAAAGAAATTTGTCTCTGTGGACTAGAAATGAAAGGCATACAGGAGATTTGCAAAATGATCCATGAAAGGAATGGGAGATTCAGTGTAAATCAGATTCTTTAGCGATTTATTTTGGCACTTAAATGGAGTAAGAACAATGGGCTTCAGTCCTATATTGACAGAAAGCTATATATTCCCATTCAATATACAATGTAAACTGCAGCTCCGTATATAAAGAAAATAGAATCGAATGGATTCCGTCTAAATGGAGCTGGCATGGTCAGCTGGGAAGATGCTAGGTGAGCTCTCCAGGCTGAGAACATTTTAAAAAATCCCGGAGATAAAAAGGGGGGAGGGGCACGGCGCAGGCCTGTGTACCTGGCTGCAGGGCAGCGGAGTTCAAACTGGCGACCAGAGCTGTCACAATGGGCATTGTGGGACACCTCCCGGATGCCACTTAGGGCGACATAAGCAATGCAGTGTCTACACCGACACTGCATTGCTCTAACGCTGTCCCCATGTGCGCTACACCTCCCGTCGAGGTGGTTTTGTTACGGTGGCGAAGCAGGAGAGCTACATTGGCGAGAGGCGCATTGCAGTGTGTACACCTCCACAGTTACGCTGACATAAGACAGTTTGTGTTGACCTAACTGTGTACTGGAGACATGGCCTAGGACTATAGGTTCATCTTACAGCCAGAAACAAAAACGCAGTCACTATCTACCATTTTCATACAGCTGTATTCCAGAACAATGTTAAACATAGTTGTCCAGTTGTAACCTACAGAGAAATTAAGTGGTATCCAAAAGGGAGAAGTGGATGTTTTCCCAATAAGGTTTGAAGAAAGAGATTGAGTGATGAAGTGGAGAGGCACAGAGGTGGTTCTGGATGGCAGAGAAGACTCTCACACCCGCATTGGCTAGTTTGAGAGAAGGGACTGAGAAGAGGGCCATGACGGTCAAGCTCAGGTAGCAAGGAGGAGGAGGAGGAGATTTGCTCTGGGGCAGAGAAAACTAAATGATCCTAGGGCATTCCCAAGAGCTAAACCAAGAGAGCAGCCTTTTTGCTGGATAGTCCCAACCCAGCACTTCACACACAAATAGCATTCCCCTGTGGTATTACTAGCAAATGAGCTAGTGACAGCACAGAAGAGATCACGAATTCAAAACTCCCAATTCTGGCCACAGACCCTTTTAAACATTCAGAGGTTTTAAAAAGTGAACAAATGCCTCCGACAGTCAGACAACTTGAATGGTCTTCAGGGTTAATAACCATGGGCTCCATTTGTAACCAGTCACAGTGTGTCCTCGGAGCTGCAATATGTTGGCCCCAAAATCATGCACTAAACACAGTGAGAGCCAATGGCAACATCCAAGACAAACCAGAGATTTACAGAGAAAACCAAGCAGCGCATAAACCACTTTGATTTTTACCAAACCCTTTAAACACACACAAAGTGTTTTCTACCCATTTCGATAATCTAATGATCTGTGGCACAGAAGATTTAAATAACTTGCATCCCCATTTCACTCGCTCTAGGTTGGAAATAAGCGCAACATTGCGGGTTTACTTTGATTGTTAGCTGCTTGGGGGAAGAGGGCATCTTTTTGTTCTGTGTTTATACAGCACAATGGGCTCGTGGGTTCAGAGCTGAGCAAATAATTTAGTTTTTGATTTGGTACCTGAACTAAAAACTAAAAAAAAAAATCAAATCTGTTTGTTTCAAACAAAAGAGAAAAAAAAATTTCTCCCTGAACCAAAAAAAACCTGAAAAATAAAAAATTGTTTTTTAAAGAAGTGTCAATTTGAAATGACACTTTGAGATGGATTCAAATGGACATTTCCAAAACAATCTGTTTGAGCCAAAGCAAAATATCAAAACTGTGTGATGTTTCTGGTTTTTCGTGTTTTTTCAGCCAAGACGATCAGTTGAATTCAACACAAAATCTGCAAATAGTTTCATTGCCCTGAAAATAAATAAATAAATAAATAAAGTATTTTTCAGCCAATTTACTGTAACTGAAAAACATTTACCCAGCTGTACTCCTAGGTGCTCTGGTAATACTAGACAATAGTAATAATAGCGTTTGACTACACTAGAGAGACTTTAACTGCCAATCAATTAACTTGGAGTGAACTCAAGGTAGTTAACACATTTGTAAAGGTTAGTGTGGATACTCCTTTACAAAGGAGAGTTGGAGACCAGAAAGATAGGCTTTGCATTTGCTAATTGGGTTATCTGATCCAGGGCCAGTTAAGAACATACATATACGCCATACTGGGTCAGACCAATGGTCCATCTAGCCCAATAGCCTGTCTTCCAACAGTGGCCAATGCTAGGAAGGAACAGAACAGGGCAATCATCAAGCAAGCCATCCCCTGTCATCCACTCCCTGCTTCTGGCAGTCAGAGGCTAGAGACACCCAATTCTTGGGATTGTGTCCCTGACCATCTTGGGTAATAGCCATTGAAGGACCTATCCTCCATGAACTAATCTAATCATACTTTTGGCCTTCACAACATCCCCTAGCAAGGAGTTCCACAAGTTGACTGTGCATTGTGTGAAGAATTACTTCCTTTTGTTTGTCTTAAACCTGCTGCCTATTAATTTCATTGGGTGAAGAAATAAATAACACTTCCTTATTCACTTTCGGCACACCATTCATGATTTTATAGATCTCTATCATATCCCCCTGTAGTTTTTCCTTTTCCAAGATGAAAAGTCTGTATTGTTAATCTCTCCTGCATTACATACATCTTTTTTGAGATGGGGTGACCAGGACTGCATGCAGTATTCAAGGTGTGGACAAACCATGGATTTATATAGTGGCAGTATTATCTCTCTTTCCTAATGGTTCCTAACATTGTTAGCTTTTTTGACTGCACATTAAGTGGATGTTTTCAGAGAACTATTCACAATGATTCAAAGATCTCTTTCTTGAGTGGTAACAGCTAATTTAGATCCCATCATTTTGAATGTATAGTTGGGATGATGTTTTCCAATACGGATTTATCAACAGTGAATTTCATCTGCCATTTTGTTGCCCAATTGTACAGTTTTGTCAGATCCCTTTGTAATTCTTTGCAGTCAGCTTTGGACTTAACTATCTTGAGTAATTTTGCATCATCTGCAAATTTTCCCCTTTTCACAGATCTTTTATGAATAGGTTGGTCCCAGTACAGGTCCCTGGGGGACACCACTGTTTCACTTTCTCCATTCTGAAAACTGATCATTCATTCCTACCCTTTGTTTCCTATCTTTTAACCTGTTCTGATCCATGAGAGGACCTTCCCTCTTATCCCCTGACTGCTTACTTTAAAGCAGTGGTTCCCAAACTTTAACAACCTGTGAACCCCTTTCACTAAAATATCAAGTCTCATGAACCCCCTCCTAAAAGTGAATATTTCCAGGGATTTCCTCCTTTACCTGAGTATAAATTATAAAAGCAGTGATCTTGGAAATATAAAATTTGTTTTTATGACATGCTTATTACACACTATTTATTATTATTAACAGTATTATTACATTATGAAAACGGCAACACTCTTTCAAGATCTCACTTTCGTAGCTTGTATCACTTTGAATAAGCCTGTTATAAGACAAGGCTCCTATGTTTCATCAAGGAGTATCATGTGAAACAGCATGAAGGTATTTAAGAAGCCAACTCAAATTGTTCCTCCTACACAAACATTCAGGTCTTGAGCAGTCCAAGCAAACCACACACATTACAACAAAGCTTAAACTTGTTTTTAAAATTATTATGAAGAACAATACTAGCTGCCTATTTAATTTTAAAAAACACAGCAAAAAATATCCACCTCCCTTTCCATTTCTTATAAGGAATCTTGAAGTCTAAATCTCCTCAGTGCGATAGATATGCTTGCTTTGATCTGCTTAGCTCTTGGAAGTCCAGGGGCTCCGGGCTGCTGGTCCCGTGCTGCCCAGGGTCTCTAGGGACAGCTCTGTCCGCCATTAGGGAATTTCTTCCGGAGAACCACCGTAACATTTCATGAACCCCAGTTTGGGAACCACTGCTTTAAAGAGCCATAGGTGAGANACAACAAAGCTTAAACTTGTTTTTAAAATTATTATGAAGAACAATACTAGCTGCCTATTTAAATTTTAAAAACAGCAAAAAATATCCACCTCCCTTTCCATTTCTTATAAGGAATCTTGAAGTCTAAATCTCCTCAGTGTGATAGATATACTTGCTTTGACCTGCTTAGCTCTTGGAAGGCCAGGGGCTCCGGGCTGCTGGTCCCGTGCTGCCCAGGGTCTCTAGAGACAGCTCTGTCCACCATTAGGGAATTTCTTCCGGAGAACCCCCGTAACATTTCATGAACCTCCAGGGGTTCACGAACCCCAGTTTGGGAACCACTGCTTTAAAGAGCCATAGGTGAGAGATCTTGTCAAAGGCTTTCTGAAAGTCCAAGCACACTATATCCAGTGGATCACCCTCATCCACATTTGTGGACCCCCTCAAAGAATTCTACTAGATTGGCGAGGCATGATTTGTCTTTAAAATAGCTGTGTTGACTCTTCCCCAACAAATCATGTTCTCCTGTGTGTCTGATAATTCTGTTCTTTACTATAGTTGCAACCAATTGGCCTAGTAATAAATCAATATTTTCTTCACCAAACAAACGGATTGTTGCCATTGATTTCAACAGGAGTAGAATGAGCCCCTAGGTACATCTCTTGTGTCACGGGTTTGCAGCACTGACAAACCAGGCTCTCACGGTGGATTACGGGGTTTATACAAGAGAGGTACAAAGAATTCTGATAAATCATGTAAAAAGGGATTGATGTTTACCTTTGATAATGGGATAATCAAGATGATGAAAGAGCTCCTTCAAGAAGTCTGGTGTTTGAAGCTAGAGATAAGAATCTTCTTTACAAACTGAAACACTGGTTAAGTAATTTGGGGGAAGAGGATGCTTTTGGGACACAAAGGAGAAAGGAGAGAGAGAGAGAGAATATGAGGGAGATGAAGCAGGGGAGGATAGTAACAGTAGGTAGGCAAAATTGCCAGACAGACATTGAGACAATTTACAGTAGCAGCTAAAGATCATAATGCTTATGATTCAAAACAGGGGACTAAAAGGGGATGCAAAAAAGAGTTTTCACTGAGAACAAGATGAAGAGACAAGTACAGTGGAGTTTAAACACACACACAGAAGTCTACTTCTGGGGCCTTTTGAGGTAGTTAACGCATTTGTAATAGGCAGCAGGTTTAAAACTCATCCCCNTGTGTCTGATAATTCTGTTCTTTACTATAGTTGCAACCAATTGGCCTAGTAATAAATCAATTTTTTCTTCACCAAACAGCTTGACGGATTGTTGCCATTGATTTCAACAGGAGTAGAATGAGCCCCTAGGTACATCTCTTGTGTCACGGGTTTGCAGCACTGACAAACCAGGCTCTCACGGTGGATTATGGGGTTTATACAAGAGAGGTACAAAGAATTCTGATAAATCATGTAAAAAGGGATTGATGTTTACCTTTGATAATGGGATAATCAAGATGATGAAAGAGCTCCTTCAAGAAGTCTGGTGTTTGAAGCTAGAGATAAGAATCTTCTTTACAAACTGAAACACTGGTTAAGTAATTTGGGGGAAGAGGATGCTTTTGGGACACAAAGGAGAAAGGAGAGAGAGAGAGAATATGAGGGAGATGAAGCAGGGGAGGATAGTAACAGTAGGTAGGCAAAATTGCCAGACAGACATTGAGACAATTTACAGTAGCAGCTAAAGATCATAATGCTTATGATTCAAAACAGGGGACTAAAAGGGGATGCAAAAAAGAGTTTTCACTGAGAACAAGATGAAGAGACAAGTACAGTGGAGTTTAAACACACACACAGAAGTCTACTTCTGGGGCCTTTTGAGGTAGTTAACGCATTTGTAATAGGCAGCAGGTTTAAAACTCATCCCCAATCAGTCTCATGCGGTAGCTGAGCAGAATAGATGTTCTCAGCGAATTACTGTTGGTCAAGAACTGACCACACAAGCCGTCTCTCTTATTGCTGGTAACCAGAATTGCTCACACTGGAGTTCCAGTAAGAAGTCGCTACACAGCCCTTGCTTGCCCTTTTCTTGCTGCTGGTTAGTTTAAATGTGGTATCCACAGTCAGCCTAATACAACAACAACTATCCTGGAGTCTTTTTATCCAGTCTCCGCCTCGTTACTTTATGACATTAAATTGTATGAGCCATTTATCTGCCAGCAAACCAAATCTGCGAAATGCACTGCAAATTAGCTGGCTCCATCTTTGCTACCCACTACTCCCTATTATTACACAAAGGAAACGAAAACATGCTGCAAAGGGCATCGGGCCTCTGCCCACTGTTTCTAGTTAATGACACATGCTGCCCTCTATCCTGTAGCCAGTTTCGGAGTTAAATGTATTCCAGTAACACTTTCCATTCCAGGCTTATTGGTTATGTAGGTCACATTCATGCACTTCAGCACCAAAAAGTATTCCGAGTTCAGTCTGGCCTTGCTACAGTAAATCTCATACTTATGCTTCTCAGAAAGCCTGGGAGCCTTCCTGCTAGGCTAGGATTTGGACACGTAACTCCAAACTGCATGCCGGCATGTGCCAAGAGTGTGAATCATAAAATCATAGAAATATCGGACTGGGAGGGACCGTTAGAAGTCATCAAGTGCCACCCCCTGCACGGATTCAGGACCAAGAAAACCTAGACCATCCCTGACAGGTGTTTGTCCAACCTGTTCTTAGAAACTTCCAATGATGGGGATTCCACAAACTCCCTCAAAAGCCTGTTCCAGAGCTTAACTACCCCTATAGTTAGAAAGATTTTCCTAATATTAAACCTAAATCTCCCTTGCTGCAAGCTCAGCTCATTACTTCTTATCCTACTTTCAGAGGACATGGAAAATAATTGATCACTGCCCTTTTTATAACAGCCCTAAAAATATTTGAAGACTGGTATCAGATCCCCTCTCAGTCTCTCTTTTTTCAAGACTAAACATGCCCAGTTTTTTTTAACCTTTCCTCACAGGTCAGGTTGTCTAAACCTTTTATCATTTTTGTTGCTTTCCTCTGGCCCATCTCCAATTTGTCCACATATTTCCTAAAGTGTGGTGCCCAGAATTGGACACAGTACTCCTGAAGAAGTCTAATCAGCGCCGAGCAGAGTGGGACAATTACCTCCTGTTTCTTACATACATCACTCCTGCTAATATTCTGAGACGTAGTAACCTTTTTTCACAGCTGCATCACATTGTTGACTCATATTTAATTTGTGATCCACTATAACCCCCAGATCCTTCTTACCAGTACTACCGCCTAGCTAATCTCCCAGCTTCCTAAGAAGCTTCCCGGGATGCTGCTTTGACACTGCAGGGTCATGTGATCAGGTCACCATGTACTGGACCCCATCTTGGCCTACTAGTATATTTCCACTCATAGGGACCAATCTGGGAACCAAATGATTCCCACCATATGTAAATACTATTGAAGGCAGGGAAGGGAGTTAATCAGGGTCACTGGTTCTTCACGGACTCCCCGCCCAGGATGACAGCTGAGAACATCTAAGGAACAAGGACTGAGAAGGGGGGAGAAGAGCTGAGCCCGAGCCAGAAAAGGTGTCTGGCCTGTGAAAGAAATGCCCAATACAACATTTACGGGGAGAAATTACTACTTGTAACCAGTTTCTTTAGTGTATTGAGCTTAGTTTGCACGTTTGTTTTATTTGCTCAGTAATCTGCTTTGATCTGTTTGCTATCCCTTATAATCACTTAAAATCTGTCCTTTGTAGTTAATAAACTTGGTTTATTATAAAACCCAGTTTGTGAAATTCATAACTTGGGGGGAAAGCTGTGCATATCTTCCTCCACTGGGAGGGGTGATTTTCATGAACTGACACTGTACCGATTTCTGTGCAACGCAAGACAATACAATTTTGGGTTTGCACCCCAGAAGGGGTGTGCACTTGAGTACTGGGCAATCCCCGAGCGGATTCTTCCCATGCAGAGCTGATGTCAGTGTCCGTGTCTTTCTGCAGCTGGGTGTGTCCATACCTGTGTGCGCGCTAGAGGAGGCTTGAGGGCCTGGCACAGCAGGACAGGGTGAAGGAGCCCAGGCTGGTGGAACGGGCGGGCTCAGTGGGACCCCAATACATCAGGTGGCACCCCAGAAGCAAGGGCAGCCCATCACAGTGTAATCGGCAAATTTTATAAGCACATTCTCTACTCCATTATCCAAGTCATTAATGAAAATATTGAGTAGTACTAGACCCCAGACTGACCCCCTGAAGAACTCCATTTGATACACTCACCTAATTTGACAGCGAACCATTGATGACTACTTTTTGAGTAAGGTCTTTCAACCAGTTGTGCACACACCTTATACTAGTTACATCTAGACCACATTTCCCTAGTTTACTTATGATAATGTCATGTGGGACGGTGTCAAAAGCCTTATTAAAAATCAAGATATATGGCATCTACTGCTTCCCCCCCACCCACTAGGCTAGTAACCCTGTCAAAGAAGGAAATTAGGTTGGTTTTTGCATGACTTGTTCTTCACAAATCCATGCTAGCTGTACCTTATAACCCTATTATCCTCCTGGTGTTCACAAATTGATTTTTTAATAATTTGTTGCAGTATCTTTCCAGATATCAGAGTTAGAATGACTGGTCTATAATTCCCCAGGTCCTCCTTTTCAAAGATAGGTACTATGTGTTTGCCCCTCTCCAGAACCTTACCCCTCCTCCAGGAATTCTCAAAGATAATTGCTAACAGTTTTGAGATTGCTTCAACTAGTTCCTTAAGTACCTTAGGATGAATTTCATTAGGCTCTGCCAACTTGAATACATCTAACTTAACAGGTTTAATAAAATTTAGGCATTTCCCTACTTTGTCTTCCATTTCTTTCCCCTTGTTGTTCATATTTACTCTGTTGAGTATCTGGTCACTAAAAAGGTTAATAGTGTTATAAAAAATAAAAAGGTTGTCCAATAATTTCCAAGAACTTGTTAGAAATTTGTGTTTTGCCATTTTACTTTTCCAACAGAGGTCTGGGTAGTTAAAGTTCCCCCTTACTACCAGGTCTTGGATTTTGGCTATTTCTGTTATTAATTCATCCACCTCCTCTTCCTGATTTTTCCCCCCCCTCCTTTTACCTTTATCCAGAGACTCTCAACTGCCTCCCTCCCACCTCCTTCGGGACCTCAGAACAAGAGTATATATTTTAATGTATAATGCAACACCTCCTCCCTTTCTACTCAGCCTGTCCTCTCTAAGCAAGCTATACTCCCTATACCAATATTCTAATCATGAGGCTTTTCCCACTAGGGATGTAAAATGTTAACGGGTTAACGTGCCTTAATCGTTAACCCCCGGACCAGCCGGCCCCAGTGGTCCCACGCCAGCCAGCTGCCAACCCCAGCTGCCCCACCCAGAGTGGCCCTGCCGGGCCGGATCCAGCAGGCCGGACCGTTAATCAATTAACCGTTTAAACAAAATATTAAATCATTTAAACGGTTAAACTTTAAAATGGTATTTACATCCCTATTTCCCACCAAGTCTCTGTAAAACCAGTTAATACATAAGCTAAATTACAACTTAATACTTCCAGTTCTCCTTGCTTATTCCCCATACACCTTGCATTTGTATATAGACCTCTAAGATGTTGAGCAAATTCCTACACCGATATCCTCCTGTTGCGCTTATGACCCTATTATAATTTTCCAGGTCTCCCTCCTCACCCCTTCCAATATCTAGCCCTCTGTTAAGGTCTCCTAGGAATGTGCCAAGGCCATTTGAAGAAGAAATGAAGGTCACTTCTCTGTAAACGGAGGCTTCAAGATGGACTCTGCACATTCATGCTCACCACACACCTTCCCTTGAGTCTTAGTTCCAACTTTGGATATGAGCGGGCAGTGGAAGATTCGAGGTGACTTGTGCACCATGCCCCCTTTTATAGCCACTACCTCTGAATCTTCAGAGCAGCGACGACACGGAAATTGGTAGCAGTGCCCATCGGATTGCTTTTACAAAGTTCCATCGGTTCAATCTGTACAGTCAGTGCATCCAACTCCCTTTGGTTCTTTTGAAAATTCCCTGTCTCAGTAACTCACCCAAGGTCATACAGAGAGACAGAACCACTCGGAACACAATTGCAAACCCTGCTCTTTACCAACACACCACACACTGTCCATGCTCATACAGAAATAAATCTTTAATACAAAAGGAAGTTACTATAAGAATCTTTGGCCATGAACCTTCAACGCACTCCACGCAGTCTGAGAGACTCTTCTCCTCTGTAGCTCACAGACACACAAATGTCAATGAGGTTGTGTGAAAAGACAGAAGAAATCTATTCTACATGGCTTTTAATATAATCAGGTAAAGTCAACAGCAGGGACCAAACTTCACTCCCTAGTTAAGGACAACTGCAGAAAGAAAAAACCTCCCACCATTTCTCATTAACAGGAAACCCCCCTCATTACTACAGCACAGCTAAAAATAAAAAAATAACCTATTAAGTATTTCCACACTATGTTTTTCCTGTGTTGCAAACTCACGATTTTATCACGAGGCTTGCAATATTTGATGCTTTTCTTAAACACCCCAGCTCCCAGAGTCATGTGATCATGCAAAAAAAAAAAAAAAAAAAAAACCCTCACGATTGCTAAAAATAAATAAATCCTAAAGCCTCAAAAAACCAGAAGGCAAACAAAAAGCACTTAAAAATTAAGTCCTTTTTTAAAATTTGTTTTTGCAACCTGACTCCTGTTTTTTTGAGCTTTTGCGGTTGCCAATACTGATTTTCACAAGAGTTCTCAAATGGTTGAGCTATGCAGTTGACTTATTCTTCTGTTTAGGAACCTGGGGACCTCTTGTGGTGATAAATGGCATTTATCATTGGCTTATAGACACCGAAACCTCTCCTTATAAGCCTGTGGAGGAAATACCCCCCCCCCCTTCTTTGTCCCCTCCAAGTTACTTTCTCCCCTCTTTCTATCCCCCACAGACCCTGGCCTGGCTTAAAACTGTCAGACCAGAAGCCTGAACCAATCTAGGCTGCATACTGGAGACGGGGGGGGGGGGGAGAAGGGAGGGGAAGGAAGGAAGGAAAAGAGGAAATAAGAGAGAGAGAGAGAGAGAGAGAGAGGACTATTCGTAACAGGCATTGCTCAAGGTTTAAAATGCATCTGCTTATATTAATTTGCTTGTGCTATCTGTCATGCTAAAGGCTATTAAGACTCATCCTGAAACCTTTCTGTAATCAATGCTTTTATAATGAAATTGTTGCTTGGCATATAAGTGCTGTTGCCTTTGAATTGTGCCCCCTTTAGGTAAACCCCTGTATGCCCATACCCACCAAAAGGTTAGTCCTCCTCCTTACCCCACTATAGATGGATGGAAACACAACAGGGTTGGTGGTGTTAAAAAACAAATTGTTGTTTGATAAAGAGA